>CAJHUD010000054.1:0-38476 GCA_905146925.1 Autographa gamma | reverse complement strand
GTTGGGATAGGTTAGGTTAGCCATAGTTAGGTTTGTCTGAACTAGGTTTGAGAGAAGTTTTGTTAATTTATGTTTTCATAGTTATTTATGAAATAATCTCATTTTAAAAATAAATTTTTCACAAGATTCGGTTAGGTTAGGTTAGATTTTAGTTTATTGATTTATATTTTCAAGTTTTAATATCCCATCCCTTTTTCTTCAACAATTTTTTATTCATCGGGACGTCGGTTAAGTTTTTTTTTAGTATCAGAAGCACCGAATATATTATTTTGGATAATTAGAAGATTAAAATTTTATGAAATACATTGTAATAAGAATCTTAGATTTTATTTAATGAAAACCTTGTTAGTTTAGTATCTTTTTAATAGGGTTTTTGTGTACCCTTTGTAACCATATATTATACTCGGGGTATATTCATACTTTTTTTTACAGAAAAACATTTTTTTTCAAGTTTTTTCAGATTTTTTTGTTTTATGGTACATGATATTTTTACTTATTCAGGTAGCAATCAACAAGACAAAGCCAACGACACCACTTACGCCGTGATCGGACATTTAAAGGTCCTGGAAATTCCGAAAAAAAAACCCCTCCCACCCACCCGTTTGCTCCGGGCCATATCAATTCCGTAGGAAATTGGTACAGTTAGGTTTGATAAAGTTAGGTTTGATTATGTTAGGTTTGCCAAGGTTTTGTTTGTAAAAGGTTGGTTGGGATAGGTTAGGTTAGCCATAGTTAGGTTTGTCTGAACTAGGTTTGAGAGAAGTTTTGTTAATTTATGTTTTCATAGTTATTTATGAAATAATCTCATTTTAAAAATAAATTTTTCACAAGATTCGGTTAGGTTAGGTTAGATTTTAGTTTATTGATTTATATTTTCAAGTTTTAATATCCCATCCCTTTTTCTTCAACAATTTTTTATTCATCGGGACGTCGGTTAAGTTTTTTTTTAGTATCAGAAGCACCGAATATATTATTTTGGATAATTAGAAGATTAAAATTTTATGAAATACATTGTAATAAGAATCTTAGATTTTATTTAATGAAAACCTTGTTAGTTTAGTATCTTTTTAATAGGGTTTTTGTGTACCCTTTGTAACCATATATTATACTCGGGGTATATTCATACTTTTTTTTACAGAAAAACATTTTTTTCAAGTTTTTTCAGATTTTTTTGTTTTATGGTACATGATATTTTTACTTATTCAGGTAGCAATCAACAAGACAAAGCCAACGACACCACTTACGCCGTGATCGGACATTTAAAGGTCCTGGAAATTCCGAAAAAAAAACCCCTCCCACCCACCCGTTTGCTCCGGGCCATATCAATTCCGTAGGAAATTGGTACAGTTAGGTTTGATAAAGTTAGGTTTGATTATGT
Source organism: Autographa gamma (assembly GCA_905146925.1). Classification (NCBI taxonomy): domain Eukaryota; kingdom Metazoa; phylum Arthropoda; class Insecta; order Lepidoptera; family Noctuidae; genus Autographa; species Autographa gamma. The sequence continues at coordinate 37,098 of CAJHUD010000054.1, read as the reverse complement.
TAGGTTTGCCAAGGTTTTGTTTGTAAAAGGTTGGTTGGGATAGGTTAGGTTAGCCATAGTTAGGTTTGTCTGAACTAGGTTTGAGAGAAGTTTTGTTAATTTATGTTTTCATAGTTATTTATGAAATAATCTCATTTTAAAAATAAATTTTTCACAAGATTCGGTTAGGTTAGGTTAGATTTTAGTTTATTGATTTATATTTTCAAGTTTTAATATCCCATCCCTTTTTCTTCAACAATTTTTTATTCATCGGGACGTCGGTTAAGTTTTTTTTTAGTATCAGAAGCACCGAATATATTATTTTGGATAATTAGAAGATTAAAATTTTATGAAATACATTGTAATAAGAATCTTAGATTTTATTTAATGAAAACCTTGTTAGTTTAGTATCTTTTTAATAGGGTTTTTGTGTACCCTTTGTAACCATATATTATACTCGGGGTATATTCATACTTTTTTTTACAGAAAAACATTTTTTTCAAGTTTTTTCAGATTTTTTTGTTTTATGGTACATGATATTTTTACTTATTCAGGTAGCAATCAACAAGACAAAGCCAACGACACCACTTACGCCGTGATCGGACATTTAAAGGTCCTGGAAATTCCGAAAAAAAAACCCCTCCCACCCACCCGTTTGCTCCGGGCCATATCAATTCCGTAGGAAATTGGTACAGTTAGGTTTGATAAAGTTAGGTTTGATTATGTTAGGTTTGCCAAGGTTTTGTTTGTAAAAGGTTGGTTGGGATAGGTTAGGTTAGCCATAGTTAGGTTTGTCTGAACTAGGTTTGAGAGAAGTTTTGTTAATTTATGTTTTCATAGTTATTTATGAAATAATCTCATTTTAAAAATAAATTTTTCACAAGATTCGGTTAGGTTAGGTTAGATTTTAGTTTATTGATTTATATTTTCAAGTTTTAATATCCCATCCCTTTTTCTTCAACAATTTTTTATTCATCGGGACGTCGGTTAAGTTTTTTTTTAGTATCAGAAGCACCGAATATATTATTTTGGATAATTAGAAGATTAAAATTTTATGAAATACATTGTAATAAGAATCTTAGATTTTATTTAATGAAAACCTTGTTAGTTTAGTATCTTTTTAATAGGGTTTTTGTGTACCCTTTGTAACCATATATTATACTCGGGGTATATTCATACTTTTTTTTACAGAAAAACATTTTTTTCAAGTTTTTTCAGATTTTTTTGTTTTATGGTACATGATATTTTTACTTATTCAGGTAGCAATCAACAAGACAAAGCCAACGACACCACTTACGCCGTGATCGGACATTTAAAGGTCCTGGAAATTCCGAAAAAAAAAACCCCCCCCACCCACCCGTTTGCTCCGGGCCATATCAATTCCGTAGGAAATTGGTACAGTTAGGTTTGATAAAGTTAGGTTTGATTATGTTAGGTTTGCCAAGGTTTTGTTTGTAAAAGGTTGGTTGGGATAGGTTAGGTTAGCCATAGTTAGGTTTGTCTGAACTAGGTTTGAGAGAAGTTTTGTTAATTTATGTTTTCATAGTTATTTATGAAATAATCTCATTTTAAAAATAAATTTTTCACAAGATTCGGTTAGGTTAGGTTAGATTTTAGTTTATTGATTTATATTTTCAAGTTTTAATATCCCATCCCTTTTTCTTCAACAATTTTTTATTCATCGGGACGTCGGTTAAGTTTTTTTTTAGTATCAGAAGCACCGAATATATTATTTTGGATAATTAGAAGATTAAAATTTTATGAAATACATTGTAATAAGAATCTTAGATTTTATTTAATGAAAACCTTGTTAGTTTAGTATCTTTTTAATAGGGTTTTTGTGTACCCTTTGTAACCATATATTATACTCGGGGTATATTCATACTTTTTTTTACAGAAAAACATTTTTTTCAAGTTTTTTCAGATTTTTTTGTTTTATGGTACATGATATTTTTACTTATTCAGGTAGCAATCAACAAGACAAAGCCAACGACACCACTTACGCCGTGATCGGACATTTAAAGGTCCTGGAAATTCCGAAAAAAAAACCCCTCCCACCCACCCGTTTGCTCCGGGCCATATCAATTCCGTAGGAAATTGGTACAGTTAGGTTTGATAAAGTTAGGTTTGATTATGTTAGGTTTGCCAAGGTTTTGTTTGTAAAAGGTTGGTTGGGATAGGTTAGGTTAGCCATAGTTAGGTTTGTCTGAACTAGGTTTGAGAGAAGTTTTGTTAATTTATGTTTTCATAGTTATTTATGAAATAATCTCATTTTAAAAATAAATTTTTCACAAGATTCGGTTAGGTTAGGTTAGATTTTAGTTTATTGATTTATATTTTCAAGTTTTAATATCCCATCCCTTTTTCTTCAACAATTTTTTATTCATCGGGACGTCGGTTAAGTTTTTTTTTAGTATCAGAAGCACCGAATATATTATTTTGGATAATTAGAAGATTAAAATTTTATGAAATACATTGTAATAAGAATCTTAGATTTTATTTAATGAAAACCTTGTTAGTTTAGTATCTTTTTAATAGGGTTTTTGTGTACCCTTTGTAACCATATATTATACTCGGGGTATATTCATACTTTTTTTTACAGAAAAACATTTTTTTCAAGTTTTTTCAGATTTTTTTGTTTTATGGTACATGATATTTTTACTTATTCAGGTAGCAATCAACAAGACAAAGCCAACGACACCACTTACGCCGTGATCGGACATTTAAAGGTCCTGGAAATTCCGAAAAAAAAACCCCTCCCACCCACCCGTTTGCTCCGGGCCATATCAATTCCGTAGGAAATTGGTACAGTTAGGTTTGATAAAGTTAGGTTTGATTATGTTAGGTTTGCCAAGGTTTTGTTTGTAAAAGGTTGGTTGGGATAGGTTAGGTTAGCCATAGTTAGGTTTGTCTGAACTAGGTTTGAGAGAAGTTTTGTTAATTTATGTTTTCATAGTTATTTATGAAATAATCTCATTTTAAAAATAAATTTTTCACAAGATTCGGTTAGGTTAGGTTAGATTTTAGTTTATTGATTTATATTTTCAAGTTTTAATATCCCATCCCTTTTTCTTCAACAATTTTTTATTCATCGGGACGTCGGTTAAGTTTTTTTTTAGTATCAGAAGCACCGAATATATTATTTTGGATAATTAGAAGATTAAAATTTTATGAAATACATTGTAATAAGAATCTTAGATTTTATTTAATGAAAACCTTGTTAGTTTAGTATCTTTTTAATAGGGTTTTTGTGTACCCTTTGTAACCATATATTATACTCGGGGTATATTCATACTTTTTTTTACAGAAAAACATTTTTTTCAAGTTTTTTCAGATTTTTTTGTTTTATGGTACATGATATTTTTACTTATTCAGGTAGCAATCAACAAGACAAAGCCAACGACACCACTTACGCCGTGATCGGACATTTAAAGGTCCTGGAAATTCCGAAAAAAAAACCCCTCCCACCCACCCGTTTGCTCCGGGCCATATCAATTCCGTAGGAAATTGGTACAGTTAGGTTTGATAAAGTTAGGTTTGATTATGTTAGGTTTGCCAAGGTTTTGTTTGTAAAAGGTTGGTTGGGATAGGTTAGGTTAGCCATAGTTAGGTTTGTCTGAACTAGGTTTGAGAGAAGTTTTGTTAATTTATGTTTTCATAGTTATTTATGAAATAATCTCATTTTAAAAATAAATTTTTCACAAGATTCGGTTAGGTTAGGTTAGATTTTAGTTTATTGATTTATATTTTCAAGTTTTAATATCCCATCCCTTTTTCTTCAACAATTTTTTATTCATCGGGACGTCGGTTAAGTTTTTTTTTAGTATCAGAAGCACCGAATATATTATTTTGGATAATTAGAAGATTAAAATTTTATGAAATACATTGTAATAAGAATCTTAGATTTTATTTAATGAAAACCTTGTTAGTTTAGTATCTTTTTAATAGGGTTTTTGTGTACCCTTTGTAACCATATATTATACTCGGGGTATATTCATACTTTTTTTTACAGAAAAACATTTTTTTCAAGTTTTTTCAGATTTTTTTGTTTTATGGTACATGATATTTTTACTTATTCAGGTAGCAATCAACAAGACAAAGCCAACGACACCACTTACGCCGTGATCGGACATTTAAAGGTCCTGGAAATTCCGAAAAAAAAACCCCTCCCACCCACCCGTTTGCTCCGGGCCATATCAATTCCGTAGGAAATTGGTACAGTTAGGTTTGATAAAGTTAGGTTTGATTATGTTAGGTTTGCCAAGGTTTTGTTTGTAAAAGGTTGGTTGGGATAGGTTAGGTTAGCCATAGTTAGGTTTGTCTGAACTAGGTTTGAGAGAAGTTTTGTTAATTTATGTTTTCATAGTTATTTATGAAATAATCTCATTTTAAAAATAAATTTTTCACAAGATTCGGTTAGGTTAGGTTAGATTTTAGTTTATTGATTTATATTTTCAAGTTTTAATATCCCATCCCTTTTTCTTCAACAATTTTTTATTCATCGGGACGTCGGTTAAGTTTTTTTTTAGTATCAGAAGCACCGAATATATTATTTTGGATAATTAGAAGATTAAAATTTTATGAAATACATTGTAATAAGAATCTTAGATTTTATTTAATGAAAACCTTGTTAGTTTAGTATCTTTTTAATAGGGTTTTTGTGTACCCTTTGTAACCATATATTATACTCGGGGTATATTCATACTTTTTTTTACAGAAAAACATTTTTTTCAAGTTTTTTCAGATTTTTTTGTTTTATGGTACATGATATTTTTACTTATTCAGGTAGCAATCAACAAGACAAAGCCAACGACACCACTTACGCCGTGATCGGACATTTAAAGGTCCTGGAAATTCCGAAAAAAAAACCCCTCCCACCCACCCGTTTGCTCCGGGCCATATCAATTCCGTAGGAAATTGGTACAGTTAGGTTTGATAAAGTTAGGTTTGATTATGTTAGGTTTGCCAAGGTTTTGTTTGTAAAAGGTTGGTTGGGATAGGTTAGGTTAGCCATAGTTAGGTTTGTCTGAACTAGGTTTGAGAGAAGTTTTGTTAATTTATGTTTTCATAGTTATTTATGAAATAATCTCATTTTAAAAATAAATTTTTCACAAGATTCGGTTAGGTTAGGTTAGATTTTAGTTTATTGATTTATATTTTCAAGTTTTAATATCCCATCCCTTTTTCTTCAACAATTTTTTATTCATCGGGACGTCGGTTAAGTTTTTTTTTAGTATCAGAAGCACCGAATATATTATTTTGGATAATTAGAAGATTAAAATTTTATGAAATACATTGTAATAAGAATCTTAGATTTTATTTAATGAAAACCTTGTTAGTTTAGTATCTTTTTAATAGGGTTTTTGTGTACCCTTTGTAACCATATATTATACTCGGGGTATATTCATACTTTTTTTTACAGAAAAACATTTTTTTCAAGTTTTTTCAGATTTTTTTGTTTTATGGTACATGATATTTTTACTTATTCAGGTAGCAATCAACAAGACAAAGCCAACGACACCACTTACGCCGTGATCGGACATTTAAAGGTCCTGGAAATTCCGAAAAAAAAACCCCTCCCACCCACCCGTTTGCTCCGGGCCATATCAATTCCGTAGGAAATTGGTACAGTTAGGTTTGATAAAGTTAGGTTTGATTATGTTAGGTTTGCCAAGGTTTTGTTTGTAAAAGGTTGGTTGGGATAGGTTAGGTTAGCCATAGTTAGGTTTGTCTGAACTAGGTTTGAGAGAAGTTTTGTTAATTTATGTTTTCATAGTTATTTATGAAATAATCTCATTTTAAAAATAAATTTTTCACAAGATTCGGTTAGGTTAGGTTAGATTTTAGTTTATTGATTTATATTTTCAAGTTTTAATATCCCATCCCTTTTTCTTCAACAATTTTTTATTCATCGGGACGTCGGTTAAGTTTTTTTTTAGTATCAGAAGCACCGAATATATTATTTTGGATAATTAGAAGATTAAAATTTTATGAAATACATTGTAATAAGAATCTTAGATTTTATTTAATGAAAACCTTGTTAGTTTAGTATCTTTTTAATAGGGTTTTTGTGTACCCTTTGTAACCATATATTATACTCGGGGTATATTCATACTTTTTTTTACAGAAAAACATTTTTTTCAAGTTTTTTCAGATTTTTTTGTTTTATGGTACATGATATTTTTACTTATTCAGGTAGCAATCAACAAGACAAAGCCAACGACACCACTTACGCCGTGATCGGACATTTAAAGGTCCTGGAAATTCCGAAAAAAAAACCCCTCCCACCCACCCGTTTGCTCCGGGCCATATCAATTCCGTAGGAAATTGGTACAGTTAGGTTTGATAAAGTTAGGTTTGATTATGTTAGGTTTGCCAAGGTTTTGTTTGTAAAAGGTTGGTTGGGATAGGTTAGGTTAGCCATAGTTAGGTTTGTCTGAACTAGGTTTGAGAGAAGTTTTGTTAATTTATGTTTTCATAGTTATTTATGAAATAATCTCATTTTAAAAATAAATTTTTCACAAGATTCGGTTAGGTTAGGTTAGATTTTAGTTTATTGATTTATATTTTCAAGTTTTAATATCCCATCCCTTTTTCTTCAACAATTTTTTATTCATCGGGACGTCGGTTAAGTTTTTTTTTAGTATCAGAAGCACCGAATATATTATTTTGGATAATTAGAAGATTAAAATTTTATGAAATACATTGTAATAAGAATCTTAGATTTTATTTAATGAAAACCTTGTTAGTTTAGTATCTTTTTAATAGGGTTTTTGTGTACCCTTTGTAACCATATATTATACTCGGGGTATATTCATACTTTTTTTTACAGAAAAACATTTTTTTCAAGTTTTTTCAGATTTTTTTGTTTTATGGTACATGATATTTTTACTTATTCAGGTAGCAATCAACAAGACAAAGCCAACGACACCACTTACGCCGTGATCGGACATTTAAAGGTCCTGGAAATTCCGAAAAAAAAACCCCTCCCACCCACCCGTTTGCTCCGGGCCATATCAATTCCGTAGGAAATTGGTACAGTTAGGTTTGATAAAGTTAGGTTTGATTATGTTAGGTTTGCCAAGGTTTTGTTTGTAAAAGGTTGGTTGGGATAGGTTAGGTTAGCCATAGTTAGGTTTGTCTGAACTAGGTTTGAGAGAAGTTTTGTTAATTTATGTTTTCATAGTTATTTATGAAATAATCTCATTTTAAAAATAAATTTTTCACAAGATTCGGTTAGGTTAGGTTAGATTTTAGTTTATTGATTTATATTTTCAAGTTTTAATATCCCATCCCTTTTTCTTCAACAATTTTTTATTCATCGGGACGTCGGTTAAGTTTTTTTTTAGTATCAGAAGCACCGAATATATTATTTTGGATAATTAGAAGATTAAAATTTTATGAAATACATTGTAATAAGAATCTTAGATTTTATTTAATGAAAACCTTGTTAGTTTAGTATCTTTTTAATAGGGTTTTTGTGTACCCTTTGTAACCATATATTATACTCGGGGTATATTCATACTTTTTTTTACAGAAAAACATTTTTTTCAAGTTTTTTCAGATTTTTTTGTTTTATGGTACATGATATTTTTACTTATTCAGGTAGCAATCAACAAGACAAAGCCAACGACACCACTTACGCCGTGATCGGACATTTAAAGGTCCTGGAAATTCCGAAAAAAAAACCCCTCCCACCCACCCGTTTGCTCCGGGCCATATCAATTCCGTAGGAAATTGGTACAGTTAGGTTTGATAAAGTTAGGTTTGATTATGTTAGGTTTGCCAAGGTTTTGTTTGTAAAAGGTTGGTTGGGATAGGTTAGGTTAGCCATAGTTAGGTTTGTCTGAACTAGGTTTGAGAGAAGTTTTGTTAATTTATGTTTTCATAGTTATTTATGAAATAATCTCATTTTAAAAATAAATTTTTCACAAGATTCGGTTAGGTTAGGTTAGATTTTAGTTTATTGATTTATATTTTCAAGTTTTAATATCCCATCCCTTTTTCTTCAACAATTTTTTATTCATCGGGACGTCGGTTAAGTTTTTTTTTAGTATCAGAAGCACCGAATATATTATTTTGGATAATTAGAAGATTAAAATTTTATGAAATACATTGTAATAAGAATCTTAGATTTTATTTAATGAAAACCTTGTTAGTTTAGTATCTTTTTAATAGGGTTTTTGTGTACCCTTTGTAACCATATATTATACTCGGGGTATATTCATACTTTTTTTTACAGAAAAACATTTTTTTCAAGTTTTTTCAGATTTTTTTGTTTTATGGTACATGATATTTTTACTTATTCAGGTAGCAATCAACAAGACAAAGCCAACGACACCACTTACGCCGTGATCGGACATTTAAAGGTCCTGGAAATTCCGAAAAAAAAACCCCTCCCACCCACCCGTTTGCTCCGGGCCATATCAATTCCGTAGGAAATTGGTACAGTTAGGTTTGATAAAGTTAGGTTTGATTATGTTAGGTTTGCCAAGGTTTTGTTTGTAAAAGGTTGGTTGGGATAGGTTAGGTTAGCCATAGTTAGGTTTGTCTGAACTAGGTTTGAGAGAAGTTTTGTTAATTTATGTTTTCATAGTTATTTATGAAATAATCTCATTTTAAAAATAAATTTTTCACAAGATTCGGTTAGGTTAGGTTAGATTTTAGTTTATTGATTTATATTTTCAAGTTTTAATATCCCATCCCTTTTTCTTCAACAATTTTTTATTCATCGGGACGTCGGTTAAGTTTTTTTTTAGTATCAGAAGCACCGAATATATTATTTTGGATAATTAGAAGATTAAAATTTTATGAAATACATTGTAATAAGAATCTTAGATTTTATTTAATGAAAACCTTGTTAGTTTAGTATCTTTTTAATAGGGTTTTTGTGTACCCTTTGTAACCATATATTATACTCGGGGTATATTCATACTTTTTTTTACAGAAAAACATTTTTTTCAAGTTTTTTCAGATTTTTTTGTTTTATGGTACATGATATTTTTACTTATTCAGGTAGCAATCAACAAGACAAAGCCAACGACACCACTTACGCCGTGATCGGACATTTAAAGGTCCTGGAAATTCCGAAAAAAAAACCCCTCCCACCCACCCGTTTGCTCCGGGCCATATCAATTCCGTAGGAAATTGGTACAGTTAGGTTTGATAAAGTTAGGTTTGATTATGTTAGGTTTGCCAAGGTTTTGTTTGTAAAAGGTTGGTTGGGATAGGTTAGGTTAGCCATAGTTAGGTTTGTCTGAACTAGGTTTGAGAGAAGTTTTGTTAATTTATGTTTTCATAGTTATTTATGAAATAATCTCATTTTAAAAATAAATTTTTCACAAGATTCGGTTAGGTTAGGTTAGATTTTAGTTTATTGATTTATATTTTCAAGTTTTAATATCCCATCCCTTTTTCTTCAACAATTTTTTATTCATCGGGACGTCGGTTAAGTTTTTTTTTAGTATCAGAAGCACCGAATATATTATTTTGGATAATTAGAAGATTAAAATTTTATGAAATACATTGTAATAAGAATCTTAGATTTTATTTAATGAAAACCTTGTTAGTTTAGTATCTTTTTAATAGGGTTTTTGTGTACCCTTTGTAACCATATATTATACTCGGGGTATTCATACTTTTTTTTACAGAAAAACATTTTTTTCAAGTTTTTTCAGATTTTTTTGTTTTATGGTACATGATATTTTTTTACTTATTCAGGTAGCAATCAACAAGACAAAGCCAACGACACCACTTACGCCGTGATCGGACATTTAAAGGTCCTGGAAATTCCGAAAAAAAAACCCCCCCCCCCCACCCGTTTGCTCCGGGCCATATCAATTCCGTAGGAAATTGGTACAGTTAGGTTTGATAAAGTTAGGTTTGATTATGTTAGGTTTGCCAAGGTTTTGTTTGTAAAAGGTTGGTTGGGATAGGTTAGGTTAGCCATAGTTAGGTTTGTCTGAACTAGGTTTGAGAGAAGTTTTGTTAATTTATGTTTTCATAGTTATTTATGAAATAATCTCATTTTAAAAATAAATTTTTCACAAGATTCGGTTAGGTTAGGTTAGATTTTAGTTTATTGATTTATATTTTCAAGTTTTAATATCCCATCCCTTTTTCTTCAACAATTTTTTATTCATCGGGACGTCGGTTAAGTTTTTTTTTAGTATCAGAAGCACCGAATATATTATTTTGGATAATTAGAAGATTAAAATTTTATGAAATACATTGTAATAAGAATCTTAGATTTTATTTAATGAAAACCTTGTTAGTTTAGTATCTTTTTAATAGGGTTTTTGTGTACCCTTTGTAACCATATATTATACTCGGGGTATATTCATACTTTTTTTTACAGAAAAACATTTTTTTCAAGTTTTTTCAGATTTTTTTGTTTTATGGTACATGATATTTTTACTTATTCAGGTAGCAATCAACAAGACAAAGCCAACGACACCACTTACGCCGTGATCGGACATTTAAAGGTCCTGGAAATTCCGAAAAAAAAACCCCTCCCACCCACCCGTTTGCTCCGGGCCATATCAATTCCGTAGGAAATTGGTACAGTTAGGTTTGATAAAGTTAGGTTTGATTATGTTAGGTTTGCCAAGGTTTTGTTTGTAAAAGGTTGGTTGGGATAGGTTAGGTTAGCCATAGTTAGGTTTGTCTGAACTAGGTTTGAGAGAAGTTTTGTTAATTTATGTTTTCATAGTTATTTATGAAATAATCTCATTTTAAAAATAAATTTTTCACAAGATTCGGTTAGGTTAGGTTAGATTTTAGTTTATTGATTTATATTTTCAAGTTTTAATATCCCATCCCTTTTTCTTCAACAATTTTTTATTCATCGGGACGTCGGTTAAGTTTTTTTTTAGTATCAGAAGCACCGAATATATTATTTTGGATAATTAGAAGATTAAAATTTTATGAAATACATTGTAATAAGAATCTTAGATTTTATTTAATGAAAACCTTGTTAGTTTAGTATCTTTTTAATAGGGTTTTTGTGTACCCTTTGTAACCATATATTATACTCGGGGTATATTCATACTTTTTTTTACAGAAAAACATTTTTTTCAAGTTTTTTCAGATTTTTTTGTTTTATGGTACATGATATTTTTACTTATTCAGGTAGCAATCAACAAGACAAAGCCAACGACACCACTTACGCCGTGATCGGACATTTAAAGGTCCTGGAAATTCCGAAAAAAAAACCCCCCCCCCCCACCCGTTTGCTCCGGGCCATATCAATTCCGTAGGAAATTGGTACAGTTAGGTTTGATAAAGTTAGGTTTGATTATGTTAGGTTTGCCAAGGTTTTGTTTGTAAAAGGTTGGTTGGGATAGGTTAGGTTAGCCATAGTTAGGTTTGTCTGAACTAGGTTTGAGAGAAGTTTTGTTAATTTATGTTTTCATAGTTATTTATGAAATAATCTCATTTTAAAAATAAATTTTTCACAAGATTCGGTTAGGTTAGGTTAGATTTTAGTTTATTGATTTATATTTTCAAGTTTTAATATCCCATCCCTTTTTCTTCAACAATTTTTTATTCATCGGGACGTCGGTTAAGTTTTTTTTTAGTATCAGAAGCACCGAATATATTATTTTGGATAATTAGAAGATTAAAATTTTATGAAATACATTGTAATAAGAATCTTAGATTTTATTTAATGAAAACCTTGTTAGTTTAGTATCTTTTTAATAGGGTTTTTGTGTACCCTTTGTAACCATATATTATACTCGGGGTATATTCATACTTTTTTTTACAGAAAAACATTTTTTTCAAGTTTTTTCAGATTTTTTTGTTTTATGGTACATGATATTTTTACTTATTCAGGTAGCAATCAACAAGACAAAGCCAACGACACCACTTACGCCGTGATCGGACATTTAAAGGTCCTGGAAATTCCGAAAAAAAAACCCCTCCCACCCACCCGTTTGCTCCGGGCCATATCAATTCCGTAGGAAATTGGTACAGTTAGGTTTGATAAAGTTAGGTTTGATTATGTTAGGTTTGCCAAGGTTTTGTTTGTAAAAGGTTGGTTGGGATAGGTTAGGTTAGCCATAGTTAGGTTTGTCTGAACTAGGTTTGAGAGAAGTTTTGTTAATTTATGTTTTCATAGTTATTTATGAAATAATCTCATTTTAAAAATAAATTTTTCACAAGATTCGGTTAGGTTAGGTTAGATTTTAGTTTATTGATTTATATTTTCAAGTTTTAATATCCCATCCCTTTTTCTTCAACAATTTTTTATTCATCGGGACGTCGGTTAAGTTTTTTTTTAGTATCAGAAGCACCGAATATATTATTTTGGATAATTAGAAGATTAAAATTTTATGAAATACATTGTAATAAGAATCTTAGATTTTATTTAATGAAAACCTTGTTAGTTTAGTATCTTTTTAATAGGGTTTTTGTGTACCCTTTGTAACCATATATTATACTCGGGGTATATTCATACTTTTTTTTACAGAAAAACATTTTTTTCAAGTTTTTTCAGATTTTTTTGTTTTATGGTACATGATATTTTTACTTATTCAGGTAGCAATCAACAAGACAAAGCCAACGACACCACTTACGCCGTGATCGGACATTTAAAGGTCCTGGAAATTCCGAAAAAAAACCCCTCCCACCCACCCGTTTGCTCCGGGCCATATCAATTCCGTAGGAAATTGGTACAGTTAGGTTTGATAAAGTTAGGTTTGATTATGTTAGGTTTGCCAAGGTTTTGTTTGTAAAAGGTTGGTTGGGATAGGTTAGGTTAGCCATAGTTAGGTTTGTCTGAACTAGGTTTGAGAGAAGTTTTGTTAATTTATGTTTTCATAGTTATTTATGAAATAATCTCATTTTAAAAATAAATTTTTCACAAGATTCGGTTAGGTTAGGTTAGATTTTAGTTTATTGATTTATATTTTCAAGTTTTAATATCCCATCCCTTTTTCTTCAACAATTTTTTTATTCATCGGGACGTCGGTTAAGTTTTTTTTTAGTATCAGAAGCACCGAATATATTATTTTGGATAATTAGAAGATTAAAATTTTATGAAATACATTGTAATAAGAATCTTAGATTTTATTTAATGAAAACCTTGTTAGTTTAGTATCTTTTTAATAGGGTTTTTGTGTACCCTTTGTAACCATATATTATACTCGGGGTATATTCATACTTTTTTTTACAGAAAAACATTTTTTTCAAGTTTTTTCAGATTTTTTTGTTTTATGGTACATGATATTTTTACTTATTCAGGTAGCAATCAACAAGACAAAGCCAACGACACCACTTACGCCGTGATCGGACATTTAAAGGTCCTGGAAATTCCGAAAAAAAAACCCCTCCCACCCACCCGTTTGCTCCGGGCCATATCAATTCCGTAGGAAATTGGTACAGTTAGGTTGATAAAGTTAGGTTTGATTATGTTAGGTTTGCCAAGGTTTTGTTTGTAAAAGGTTGGTTGGGATAGGTTAGGTTAGCCATAGTTAGGTTTGTCTGAACTAGGTTTGAGAGAAGTTTTGTTAATTTATGTTTTCATAGTTATTTATGAAATAATCTCATTTTAAAAATAAATTTTTCACAAGATTCGGTTAGGTTAGGTTAGATTTTAGTTTATTGATTTATATTTTCAAGTTTTAATATCCCATCCCTTTTTCTTCAACAATTTTTTATTCATCGGGACGTCGGTTAAGTTTTTTTTTAGTATCAGAAGCACCGAATATATTATTTTGGATAATTAGAAGATTAAAATTTTATGAAATACATTGTAATAAGAATCTTAGATTTTATTTAATGAAAACCTTGTTAGTTTAGTATCTTTTTAATAGGGTTTTTGTGTACCCTTTGTAACCATATATTATACTCGGGGTATATTCATACTTTTTTTTACAGAAAAACATTTTTTCAAGTTTTTTCAGATTTTTTTGTTTTATGGTACATGATATTTTTACTTATTCAGGTAGCAATCAACAAGACAAAGCCAACGACACCACTTACGCCGTGATCGGACATTTAAAGGTCCTGGAAATTCCGAAAAAAAAACCCCTCCCACCCACCCGTTTGCTCCGGGCCATATCAATTCCGTAGGAAATTGGTACAGTTAGGTTTGATAAAGTTAGGTTTGATTATGTTAGGTTTGCCAAGGTTTTGTTTGTAAAAGGTTGGTTGGGATAGGTTAGGTTAGCCATAGTTAGGTTTGTCTGAACTAGGTTTGAGAGAAGTTTTGTTAATTTATGTTTTCATAGTTATTTATGAAATAATCTCATTTTAAAAATAAATTTTTCACAAGATTCGGTTAGGTTAGGTTAGATTTTAGTTTATTGATTTATATTTTCAAGTTTTAATATCCCATCCCTTTTTCTTCAACAATTTTTTATTCATCGGGACGTCGGTTAAGTTTTTTTTTAGTATCAGAAGCACCGAATATATTATTTTGGATAATTAGAAGATTAAAATTTTATGAAATACATTGTAATAAGAATCTTAGATTTTATTTAATGAAAACCTTGTTAGTTTAGTATCTTTTTAATAGGGTTTTTGTGTACCCTTTGTAACCATATATTATACTCGGGGTATATTCATACTTTTTTTTACAGAAAAACATTTTTTTCAAGTTTTTTCAGATTTTTTTGTTTTATGGTACATGATATTTTTACTTATTCAGGTAGCAATCAACAAGACAAAGCCAACGACACCACTTACGCCGTGATCGGACATTTAAAGGTCCTGGAAATTCCGAAAAAAAAACCCCTCCCACCCACCCGTTTGCTCCGGGCCATATCAATTCCGTAGGAAATTGGTACAGTTAGGTTTGATAAAGTTAGGTTTGATTATGTTAGGTTTGCCAAGGTTTTGTTTGTAAAAGGTTGGTTGGGATAGGTTAGGTTAGCCATAGTTAGGTTTGTCTGAACTAGGTTTGAGAGAAGTTTTGTTAATTTATGTTTTCATAGTTATTTATGAAATAATCTCATTTAAAAATAAATTTTTCACAAGATTCGGTTAGGTTAGGTTAGATTTTAGTTTATTGATTTATATTTTCAAGTTTTAATATCCCATCCCTTTTTCTTCAACAATTTTTTATTCATCGGGACGTCGGTTAAGTTTTTTTTTAGTATCAGAAGCACCGAATATATTATTTTGGATAATTAGAAGATTAAAATTTTATGAAATACATTGTAATAAGAATCTTAGATTTTATTTAATGAAAACCTTGTTAGTTTAGTATCTTTTTAATAGGGTTTTTGTGTACCCTTTGTAACCATATATTATACTCGGGGTATATTCATACTTTTTTTTACAGAAAAACATTTTTTTCAAGTTTTTTCAGATTTTTTTGTTTTATGGTACATGATATTTTTACTTATTCAGGTAGCAATCAACAAGACAAAGCCAACGACACCACTTACGCCGTGATCGGACATTTAAAGGTCCTGGAAATTCCGAAAAAAAAAACCCCTCCCACCCACCCGTTTGCTCCGGGCCATATCAATTCCGTAGGAAATTGGTACAGTTAGGTTTGATAAAGTTAGGTTTGATTATGTTAGGTTTGCCAAGGTTTTGTTTGTAAAAGGTTGGTTGGGATAGGTTAGGTTAGCCATAGTTAGGTTTGTCTGAACTAGGTTTGAGAGAAGTTTTGTTAATTTATGTTTTCATAGTTATTTATGAAATAATCTCATTTTAAAAATAAATTTTTCACAAGATTCGGTTAGGTTAGGTTAGATTTTAGTTTATTGATTTATATTTTCAAGTTTTAATATCCCATCCCTTTTTCTTCAACAATTTTTTATTCATCGGGACGTCGGTTAAGTTTTTTTTTAGTATCAGAAGCACCGAATATATTATTTTGGATAATTAGAAGATTAAAATTTTATGAAATACATTGTAATAAGAATCTTAGATTTTATTTAATGAAAACCTTGTTAGTTTAGTATCTTTTTAATAGGGTTTTTGTGTACCCTTTGTAACCATATATTATACTCGGGGTATATTCATACTTTTTTTTACAGAAAAACATTTTTTTCAAGTTTTTTCAGATTTTTTTGTTTTATGGTACATGATATTTTTACTTATTCAGGTAGCAATCAACAAGACAAAGCCAACGACACCACTTACGCCGTGATCGGACATTTAAAGGTCCTGGAAATTCCGAAAAAAAAACCCCTCCCCACCCACCCGTTTGCTCCGGGCCATATCAATTCCGTAGGAAATTGGTACAGTTAGGTTTGATAAAGTTAGGTTTGATTATGTTAGGTTTGCCAAGGTTTTGTTTGTAAAAGGTTGGTTGGGATAGGTTAGGTTAGCCATAGTTAGGTTTGTCTGAACTAGGTTTGAGAGAAGTTTTGTTAATTTATGTTTTCATAGTTATTTATGAAATAATCTCATTTTAAAATAAATTTTTCACAAGATTCGGTTAGGTTAGGTTAGATTTTAGTTTATTGATTTATATTTTCAAGTTTTAATATCCCATCCCTTTTTCTTCAACAATTTTTTATTCATCGGGACGTCGGTTAAGTTTTTTTTTAGTATCAGAAGCACCGAATATATTATTTTGGATAATTAGAAGATTAAAATTTTATGAAATACATTGTAATAAGAATCTTAGATTTTATTTAATGAAAACCTTGTTAGTTTAGTATCTTTTTAATAGGGTTTTTGTGTACCCTTTGTAACCATATATTATACTCGGGGTATATTCATACTTTTTTTTACAGAAAAACATTTTTTTCAAGTTTTTTCAGATTTTTTTGTTTTATGGTACATGATATTTTTACTTATTCAGGTAGCAATCAACAAGACAAAGCCAACGACACCACTTACGCCGTGATCGGACATTTAAAGGTCCTGGAAATTCCGAAAAAAAAACCCCTCCCACCCACCCGTTTGCTCCGGGCCATATCAATTCCGTAGGAAATTGGTACAGTTAGGTTTGATAAAGTTAGGTTTGATTATGTTAGGTTTGCCAAGGTTTTGTTTGTAAAAGGTTGGTTGGGATAGGTTAGGTTAGCCATAGTTAGGTTTGTCTGAACTAGGTTTGAGAGAAGTTTTGTTAATTTATGTTTTCATAGTTATTTATGAAATAATCTCATTTTAAAAATAAATTTTTCACAAGATTCGGTTAGGTTAGGTTAGATTTTAGTTTATTGATTTATATTTTCAAGTTTTAATATCCCATCCCTTTTTCTTCAACAATTTTTTATTCATCGGGACGTCGGTTAAGTTTTTTTTTAGTATCAGAAGCACCGAATATATTATTTTGGATAATTAGAAGATTAAAATTTTATGAAATACATTGTAATAAGAATCTTAGATTTTATTTAATGAAAACCTTGTTAGTTTAGTATCTTTTTAATAGGGTTTTTGTGTACCCTTTGTAACCATATATTATACTCGGGGTATATTCATACTTTTTTTTACAGAAAAACATTTTTTTCAAGTTTTTTCAGATTTTTTTGTTTTATGGTACATGATATTTTTACTTATTCAGGTAGCAATCAACAAGACAAAGCCAACGACACCACTTACGCCGTGATCGGACATTTAAAGGTCCTGGAAATTCCGAAAAAAAAACCCCTCCCACCCACCCGTTTGCTCCGGGCCATATCAATTCCGTAGGAAATTGGTACAGTTAGGTTTGATAAAGTTAGGTTTGATTATGTTAGGTTTGCCAAGGTTTTGTTTGTAAAAGGTTGGTTGGGATAGGTTAGGTTAGCCATAGTTAGGTTTGTCTGAACTAGGTTTGAGAGAAGTTTTGTTAATTTATGTTTTCATAGTTATTTATGAAATAATCTCATTTTAAAAATAAATTTTTCACAAGATTCGGTTAGGTTAGGTTAGATTTTAGTTTATTGATTTATATTTTCAAGTTTTAATATCCCATCCCTTTTTCTTCAACAATTTTTTATTCATCGGGACGTCGGTTAAGTTTTTTTTTAGTATCAGAAGCACCGAATATATTATTTTGGATAATTAGAAGATTAAAATTTTATGAAATACATTGTAATAAGAATCTTAGATTTTATTTAATGAAAACCTTGTTAGTTTAGTATCTTTTTAATAGGGTTTTTGTGTACCCTTTGTAACCATATATTATACTCGGGGTATATTCATACTTTTTTTTACAGAAAAACATTTTTTTCAAGTTTTTTCAGATTTTTTTGTTTTATGGTACATGATATTTTTACTTATTCAGGTAGCAATCAACAAGACAAAGCCAACGACACCACTTACGCCGTGATCGGACATTTAAAGGTCCTGGAAATTCCGAAAAAAAAACCCCTCCCACCCACCCGTTTGCTCCGGGCCATATCAATTCCGTAGGAAATTGGTACAGTTAGGTTTGATAAAGTTAGGTTTGATTATGTTAGGTTTGCCAAGGTTTTGTTTGTAAAAGGTTGGTTGGGATAGGTTAGGTTAGCCATAGTTAGGTTTGTCTGAACTAGGTTTGAGAGAAGTTTTGTTAATTTATGTTTTCATAGTTATTTATGAAATAATCTCATTTTAAAAATAAATTTTTCACAAGATTCGGTTAGGTTAGGTTAGATTTTAGTTTATTGATTTATATTTTCAAGTTTTAATATCCCATCCCTTTTTCTTCAACAATTTTTTATTCATCGGGACGTCGGTTAAGTTTTTTTTTAGTATCAGAAGCACCGAATATATTATTTTGGATAATTAGAAGATTAAAATTTTATGAAATACATTGTAATAAGAATCTTAGATTTTATTTAATGAAAACCTTGTTAGTTTAGTATCTTTTTAATAGGGTTTTTGTGTACCCTTTGTAACCATATATTATACTCGGGGTATATTCATACTTTTTTTTACAGAAAAACATTTTTTTCAAGTTTTTTCAGATTTTTTTGTTTTATGGTACATGATATTTTTACTTATTCAGGTAGCAATCAACAAGACAAAGCCAACGACACCACTTACGCCGTGATCGGACATTTAAAGGTCCTGGAAATTCCGAAAAAAAAAACCCCTCCCACCCACCCGTTTGCTCCGGGCCATATCAATTCCGTAGGAAATTGGTACAGTTAGGTTTGATAAAGTTAGGTTTGATTATGTTAGGTTTGCCAAGGTTTTGTTTGTAAAAGGTTGGTTGGGATAGGTTAGGTTAGCCATAGTTAGGTTTGTGTGAACTAGGTTTGAGAGAAGTTTTGTTAATTTATGTTTTCATAGTTATTTATGAAATAATCTCATTTTAAAAATAAATTTTTCACAAGATTCGGTTAGGTTAGGTTAGATTTTAGTTTATTGATTTATATTTTCAAGTTTTAATATCCCATCCCTTTTTCTTCAACAATTTTTTATTCATCGGGACGTCGGTTAAGTTTTTTTTTAGTATCAGAAGCACCGAATATATTATTTTGGATAATTAGAAGATTAAAATTTTATGAAATACATTGTAATAAGAATCTTAGATTTTATTTAATGAAAACCTTGTTAGTTTAGTATCTTTTTAATAGGGTTTTTGTGTACCCTTTGTAACCATATATTATACTCGGGGTATATTCATACTTTTTTTTACAGAAAAACATTTTTTTCAAGTTTTTTCAGATTTTTTTGTTTTATGGTACATGATATTTTTACTTATTCAGGTAGCAATCAACAAGACAAAGCCAACGACACCACTTACGCCGTGATCGGACATTTAAAGGTCCTGGAAATTCCGAAAAAAAAACCCCTCCCACCCACCCGTTTGCTCCGGGCCATATCAATTCCGTAGGAAATTGGTACAGTTAGGTTTGATAAAGTTAGGTTTGATTATGTTAGGTTTGCCAAGGTTTTGTTTGTAAAAGGTTGGTTGGGATAGGTTAGGTTAGCCATAGTTAGGTTTGTCTGAACTAGGTTTGAGAGAAGTTTTGTTAATTTATGTTTTCATAGTTATTTATGAAATAATCTCATTTTAAAAATAAATTTTTCACAAGATTCGGTTAGGTTAGGTTAGATTTTAGTTTATTGATTTATATTTTCAAGTTTTAATATCCCATCCCTTTTTCTTCAACAATTTTTTATTCATCGGGACGTCGGTTAAGTTTTTTTTTAGTATCAGAAGCACCGAATATATTATTTTGGATAATTAGAAGATTAAAATTTTATGAAATACATTGTAATAAGAATCTTAGATTTTATTTAATGAAAACCTTGTTAGTTTAGTATCTTTTTAATAGGGTTTTTGTGTACCCTTTGTAACCATATATTATACTCGGGGTATATTCATACTTTTTTTTACAGAAAAACATTTTTTTCAAGTTTTTTCAGATTTTTTTGTTTTATGGTACATGATATTTTTACTTATTCAGGTAGCAATCAACAAGACAAAGCCAACGACACCACTTACGCCGTGATCGGACATTTAAAGGTCCTGGAAATTCCGAAAAAAAAACCCCTCCCACCCACCCGTTTGCTCCGGGCCATATCAATTCCGTAGGAAATTGGTACAGTTAGGTTTGATAAAGTTAGGTTTGATTATGTTAGGTTTGCCAAGGTTTTGTTTGTAAAAGGTTGGTTGGGATAGGTTAGGTTAGCCATAGTTAGGTTTGTCTGAACTAGGTTTGAGAGAAGTTTTGTTAATTTATGTTTTCATAGTTATTTATGAAATAATCTCATTTTAAAAATAAATTTTTCACAAGATTCGGTTAGGTTAGGTTAGATTTTAGTTTATTGATTTATATTTTCAAGTTTTAATATCCCATCCCTTTTTCTTCAACAATTTTTTATTCATCGGGACGTCGGTTAAGTTTTTTTTTAGTATCAGAAGCACCGAATATATTATTTTGGATAATTAGAAGATTAAAATTTTATGAAATACATTGTAATAAGAATCTTAGATTTTATTTAATGAAAACCTTGTTAGTTTAGTATCTTTTTAATAGGGTTTTTGTGTACCCTTTGTAACCATATATTATACTCGGGGTATATTCATACTTTTTTTTACAGAAAAACATTTTTTTCAAGTTTTTTCAGATTTTTTTGTTTTATGGTACATGATATTTTTACTTATTCAGGTAGCAATCAACAAGACAAAGCCAACGACACCACTTACGCCGTGATCGGACATTTAAAGGTCCTGGAAATTCCGAAAAAAAAACCCCTCCCACCCACCCGTTTGCTCCGGGCCATATCAATTCCGTAGGAAATTGGTACAGTTAGGTTTGATAAAGTTAGGTTTGATTATGTTAGGTTTGCCAAGGTTTTGTTTGTAAAAGGTTGGTTGGGATAGGTTAGGTTAGCCATAGTTAGGTTTGTCTGAACTAGGTTTGAGAGAAGTTTTGTTAATTTATGTTTTCATAGTTATTTATGAAATAATCTCATTTTAAAAATAAATTTTTCACAAGATTCGGTTAGGTTAGGTTAGATTTTAGTTTATTGATTTATATTTTCAAGTTTTAATATCCCATCCCTTTTTCTTCAACAATTTTTTATTCATCGGGACGTCGGTTAAGTTTTTTTTTAGTATCAGAAGCACCGAATATATTATTTTGGATAATTAGAAGATTAAAATTTTATGAAATACATTGTAATAAGAATCTTAGATTTTATTTAATGAAAACCTTGTTAGTTTAGTATCTTTTTAATAGGGTTTTTGTGTACCCTTTGTAACCATATATTATACTCGGGGTATATTCATACTTTTTTTTACAGAAAAACATTTTTTTCAAGTTTTTTCAGATTTTTTTGTTTTATGGTACATGATATTTTTACTTATTCAGGTAGCAATCAACAAGACAAAGCCAACGACACCACTTACGCCGTGATCGGACATTTAAAGGTCCTGGAAATTCCGAAAAAAAAACCCCTCCCACCCACCCGTTTGCTCCGGGCCATATCAATTCCGTAGGAAATTGGTACAGTTAGGTTTGATAAAGTTAGGTTTGATTATGTTAGGTTTGCCAAGGTTTTGTTTGTAAAAGGTTGGTTGGGATAGGTTAGGTTAGCCATAGTTAGGTTTGTCTGAACTAGGTTTGAGAGAAGTTTTGTTAATTTATGTTTTCATAGTTATTTATGAAATAATCTCATTTTAAAAATAAATTTTTCACAAGATTCGGTTAGGTTAGGTTAGATTTTAGTTTATTGATTTATATTTTCAAGTTTTAATATCCCATCCCTTTTTCTTCAACAATTTTTTATTCATCGGGACGTCGGTTAAGTTTTTTTTTAGTATCAGAAGCACCGAATATATTATTTTGGATAATTAGAAGATTAAAATTTTATGAAATACATTGTAATAAGAATCTTAGATTTTATTTAATGAAAACCTTGTTAGTTTAGTATCTTTTTAATAGGGTTTTTGTGTACCCTTTGTAACCATATATTATACTCGGGGTATATTCATACTTTTTTTTACAGAAAAACATTTTTTTCAAGTTTTTTCAGATTTTTTTGTTTTATGGTACATGATATTTTTACTTATTCAGGTAGCAATCAACAAGACAAAGCCAACGACACCACTTACGCCGTGATCGGACATTTAAAGGTCCTGGAAATTCCGAAAAAAAAACCCCTCCCACCCACCCGTTTGCTCCGGGCCATATCAATTCCGTAGGAAATTGGTACAGTTAGGTTTGATAAAGTTAGGTTTGATTATGTTAGGTTTGCCAAGGTTTTGTTTGTAAAAGGTTGGTTGGGATAGGTTAGGTTAGCCATAGTTAGGTTTGTCTGAACTAGGTTTGAGAGAAGTTTTGTTAATTTATGTTTTCATAGTTATTTATGAAATAATCTCATTTTAAAAATAAATTTTTCACAAGATTCGGTTAGGTTAGGTTAGATTTTAGTTTATTGATTTATATTTTCAAGTTTTAATATCCCATCCCTTTTTCTTCAACAATTTTTTATTCATCGGGACGTCGGTTAAGTTTTTTTTTAGTATCAGAAGCACCGAATATATTATTTTGGATAATTAGAAGATTAAAATTTTATGAAATACATTGTAATAAGAATCTTAGATTTTATTTAATGAAAACCTTGTTAGTTTAGTATCTTTTTAATAGGGTTTTTGTGTACCCTTTGTAACCATATATTATACTCGGGGTATATTCATACTTTTTTTTACAGAAAAACATTTTTTTCAAGTTTTTTCAGATTTTTTTGTTTTATGGTACATGATATTTTTACTTATTCAGGTAGCAATCAACAAGACAAAGCCAACGACACCACTTACGCCGTGATCGGACATTTAAAGGTCCTGGAAATTCCGAAAAAAAAAACCCTCCCACCCACCCGTTTGCTCCGGGCCATATCAATTCCGTAGGAAATTGGTACAGTTAGGTTTGATAAAGTTAGGTTTGATTATGTTAGGTTTGCCAAGGTTTTGTTTGTAAAAGGTTGGTTGGGATAGGTTAGGTTAGCCATAGTTAGGTTTGTCTGAACTAGGTTTGAGAGAAGTTTTGTTAATTTATGTTTTCATAGTTATTTATGAAATAATCTCATTTTAAAAATAAATTTTTCACAAGATTCGGTTAGGTTAGGTTAGATTTTAGTTTATTGATTTATATTTTCAAGTTTTAATATCCCATCCCTTTTTCTTCAACAATTTTTTATTCATCGGGACGTCGGTTAAGTTTTTTTTTAGTATCAGAAGCACCGAATATATTATTTTGGATAATTAGAAGATTAAAATTTTATGAAATACATTGTAATAAGAATCTTAGATTTTATTTAATGAAAACCTTGTTAGTTTAGTATCTTTTTAATAGGGTTTTTGTGTACCCTTTGTAACCATATATTATACTCGGGGTATATTCATACTTTTTTTTACAGAAAAACACTTTTTTCAAGTTTTTTCAGATTTTTTTGTTTTATGGTACATGATATTTTTACTTATTCAGGTAGCAATCAACAAGACAAAGCCAACGACACCACTTACGCCGTGATCGGACATTTAAAGGTCCTGGAAATTCCGAAAAAAAAACCCCTCCCACCCACCCGTTTGCTCCGGGCCATATCAATTCCGTAGGAAATTGGTACAGTTAGGTTTGATAAAGTTAGGTTTGATTATGTTAGGTTTGCCAAGGTTTTGTTTGTAAAAGGTTGGTTGGGATAGGTTAGGTTAGCCATAGTTAGGTTTGTCTGAACTAGGTTTGAGAGAAGTTTTGTTAATTTATGTTTTCATAGTTATTTATGAAATAATCTCATTTTAAAAATAAATTTTTCACAAGATTCGGTTAGGTTAGGTTAGATTTTAGTTTATTGATTTATATTTTCAAGTTTTAATATCCCATCCCTTTTTCTTCAACAATTTTTTATTCATCGGGACGTCGGTTAAGTTTTTTTTTAGTATCAGAAGCACCGAATATATTATTTTGGATAATTAGAAGATTAAAATTTTATGAAATACATTGTAATAAGAATCTTAGATTTTATTTAATGAAAACCTTGTTAGTTTAGTATCTTTTTAATAGGGTTTTTGTGTACCCTTTGTAACCATATATTATACTCGGGGTATATTCATACTTTTTTTTACAGAAAAACATTTTTTTCAAGTTTTTTCAGATTTTTTTGTTTTATGGTACATGATATTTTTACTTATTCAGGTAGCAATCAACAAGACAAAGCCAACGACACCACTTACGCCGTGATCGGACATTTAAAGGTCCTGGAAATTCCGAAAAAAAAACCCCTCCCACCCACCCGTTTGCTCCGGGCCATATCAATTCCGTAGGAAATTGGTACAGTTAGGTTTGATAAAGTTAGGTTTGATTATGTTAGGTTTGCCAAGGTTTTGTTTGTAAAAGGTTGGTTGGGATAGGTTAGGTTAGCCATAGTTAGGTTTGTCTGAACTAGGTTTGAGAGAAGTTTTGTTAATTTATGTTTTCATAGTTATTTATGAAATAATCTCATTTTAAAAATAAATTTTTCACAAGATTCGGTTAGGTTAGGTTAGATTTTAGTTTATTGATTTATATTTTCAAGTTTTAATATCCCATCCCTTTTTCTTCAACAATTTTTTATTCATCGGGACGTCGGTTAAGTTTTTTTTTAGTATCAGAAGCACCGAATATATTATTTTGGATAATTAGAAGATTAAAATTTTATGAAATACATTGTAATAAGAATCTTAGATTTTATTTAATGAAAACCTTGTTAGTTTAGTATCTTTTTAATAGGGTTTTTGTGTACCCTTTGTAACCATATATTATACTCGGGGTATATTCATACTTTTTTTTACAGAAAAACATTTTTTTCAAGTTTTTTCAGATTTTTTTGTTTTATGGTACATGATATTTTTACTTATTCAGGTAGCAATCAACAAGACAAAGCCAACGACACCACTTACGCCGTGATCGGACATTTAAAGGTCCTGGAAATTCCGAAAAAAAAACCCCTCCCACCCACCCGTTTGCTCCGGGCCATATCAATTCCGTAGGAAATTGGTACAGTTAGGTTTGATAAAGTTAGGTTTGATTATGTTAGGTTTGCCAAGGTTTTGTTTGTAAAAGGTTGGTTGGGATAGGTTAGGTTAGCCATAGTTAGGTTTGTCTGAACTAGGTTTGAGAGAAGTTTTGTTAATTTATGTTTTCATAGTTATTTATGAAATAATCTCATTTTAAAAATAAATTTTTCACAAGATTCGGTTAGGTTAGGTTAGATTTTAGTTTATTGATTTATATTTTCAAGTTTTAATATCCCATCCCTTTTTCTTCAACAATTTTTTATTCATCGGGACGTCGGTTAAGTTTTTTTTTTAGTATCAGAAGCACCGAATATATTATTTTGGATAATTAGAAGATTAAAATTTTATGAAATACATTGTAATAAGAATCTTAGATTTTATTTAATGAAAACCTTGTTAGTTTAGTATCTTTTTAATAGGGTTTTTGTGTACCCTTTGTAACCATATATTATACTCGGGGTATATTCATACTTTTTTTTACAGAAAAACATTTTTTTCAAGTTTTTTCAGATTTTTTTGTTTTATGGTACATGATATTTTTACTTATTCAGGTAGCAATCAACAAGACAAAGCCAACGACACCACTTACGCCGTGATCGGACATTTAAAGGTCCTGGAAATTCCGAAAAAAAAACCCCTCCCACCCACCCGTTTGCTCCGGGCCATATCAATTCCGTAGGAAATTGGTACAGTTAGGTTTGATAAAGTTAGGTTTGATTATGTTAGGTTTGCCAAGGTTTTGTTTGTAAAAGGTTGGTTGGGATAGGTTAGGTTAGCCATAGTTAGGTTTGTCTGAACTAGGTTTGAGAGAAGTTTTGTTAATTTATGTTTTCATAGTTATTTATGAAATAATCTCATTTTAAAAATAAATTTTTCACAAGATTCGGTTAGGTTAGGTTAGATTTTAGTTTATTGATTTATATTTTCAAGTTTTAATATCCCATCCCTTTTTCTTCAACAATTTTTTATTCATCGGGACGTCGGTTAAGTTTTTTTTTAGTATCAGAAGCACCGAATATATTATTTTGGATAATTAGAAGATTAAAATTTTATGAAATACATTGTAATAAGAATCTTAGATTTTATTTAATGAAAACCTTGTTAGTTTAGTATCTTTTTAATAGGGTTTTTGTGTACCCTTTGTAACCATATATTATACTCGGGGTATATTCATACTTTTTTTTACAGAAAAACATTTTTTTCAAGTTTTTTCAGATTTTTTTGTTTTATGGTACATGATATTTTTACTTATTCAGGTAGCAATCAACAAGACAAAGCCAACGACACCACTTACGCCGTGATCGGACATTTAAAGGTCCTGGAAATTCCGAAAAAAAAACCCCTCCCACCCACCCGTTTGCTCCGGGCCATATCAATTCCGTAGGAAATTGGTACAGTTAGGTTTGATAAAGTTAGGTTTGATTATGTTAGGTTTGCCAAGGTTTTGTTTGTAAAAGGTTGGTTGGGATAGGTTAGGTTAGCCATAGTTAGGTTTGTCTGAACTAGGTTTGAGAGAAGTTTTGTTAATTTATGTTTTCATAGTTATTTATGAAATAATCTCATTTTAAAAATAAATTTTTCACAAGATTCGGTTAGGTTAGGTTAGATTTTAGTTTATTGATTTATATTTTCAAGTTTTAATATCCCATCCCTTTTTCTTCAACAATTTTTTATTCATCGGGACGTCGGTTAAGTTTTTTTTTAGTATCAGAAGCACCGAATATATTATTTTGGATAATTAGAAGATTAAAATTTTATGAAATACATTGTAATAAGAATCTTAGATTTTATTTAATGAAAACCTTGTTAGTTTAGTATCTTTTTAATAGGGTTTTTGTGTACCCTTTGTAACCATATATTATACTCGGGGTATATTCATACTTTTTTTTACAGAAAAACATTTTTTTCAAGTTTTTTCAGATTTTTTTGTTTTATGGTACATGATATTTTTACTTATTCAGGTAGCAATCAACAAGACAAAGCCAACGACACCACTTACGCCGTGATCGGACATTTAAAGGTCCTGGAAATTCCGAAAAAAAAACCCCCCCCCCCCCCCCGTTTGCTCCGGGCCATATCAATTCCGTAGGAAATTGGTACAGTTAGGTTTGATAAAGTTAGGTTTGATTATGTTAGGTTTGCCAAGGTTTTGTTTGTAAAAGGTTGGTTGGGATAGGTTAGGTTAGCCATAGTTAGGTTTGTCTGAACTAGGTTTGAGAGAAGTTTTGTTAATTTATGTTTTCATAGTTATTTATGAAATAATCTCATTTTAAAAATAAATTTTTCACAAGATTCGGTTAGGTTAGGTTAGATTTTAGTTTATTGATTTATATTTTCAAGTTTTAATATCCCATCCCTTTTTCTTCAACAATTTTTTATTCATCGGGACGTCGGTTAAGTTTTTTTTTAGTATCAGAAGCACCGAATATATTATTTTGGATAATTAGAAGATTAAAATTTTATGAAATACATTGTAATAAGAATCTTAGATTTTATTTAATGAAAACCTTGTTAGTTTAGTATCTTTTTAATAGGGTTTTTGTGTACCCTTTGTAACCATATATTATACTCGGGGTATATTCATACTTTTTTTTACAGAAAAACATTTTTTTCAAGTTTTTTCAGATTTTTTTGTTTTATGGTACATGATATTTTTACTTATTCAGGTAGCAATCAACAAGACAAAGCCAACGACACCACTTACGCCGTGATCGGACATTTAAAGGTCCTGGAAATTCCGAAAAAAAAACCCCTCCCACCCACCCGTTTGCTCCGGGCCATATCAATTCCGTAGGAAATTGGTACAGTTAGGTTTGATAAAGTTAGGTTTGATTATGTTAGGTTTGCCAAGGTTTTGTTTGTAAAAGGTTGGTTGGGATAGGTTAGGTTAGCCATAGTTAGGTTTGTCTGAACTAGGTTTGAGAGAAGTTTTGTTAATTTATGTTTTCATAGTTATTTATGAAATAATCTCATTTTAAAAATAAATTTTTCACAAGATTCGGTTAGGTTAGGTTAGATTTTAGTTTATTGATTTATATTTTCAAGTTTTAATATCCCATCCCTTTTTCTTCAACAATTTTTTATTCATCGGGACGTCGGTTAAGTTTTTTTTTAGTATCAGAAGCACCGAATATATTATTTTGGATAATTAGAAGATTAAAATTTTATGAAATACATTGTAATAAGAATCTTAGATTTTATTTAATGAAAACCTTGTTAGTTTAGTATCTTTTTAATAGGGTTTTTGTGTACCCTTTGTAACCATATATTATACTCGGGGTATATTCATACTTTTTTTTACAGAAAAACATTTTTTTCAAGTTTTTTCAGATTTTTTTGTTTTATGGTACATGATATTTTTACTTATTCAGGTAGCAATCAACAAGACAAAGCCAACGACACCACTTACGCCGTGATCGGACATTTAAAGGTCCTGGAAATTCCGAAAAAAAAACCCCTCCCACCCACCCGTTTGCTCCGGGCCATATCAATTCCGTAGGAAATTGGTACAGTTAGGTTTGATAAAGTTAGGTTTGATTATGTTAGGTTTGCCAAGGTTTTGTTTGTAAAAGGTTGGTTGGGATAGGTTAGGTTAGCCATAGTTAGGTTTGTCTGAACTAGGTTTGAGAGAAGTTTTGTTAATTTATGTTTTCATAGTTATTTATGAAATAATCTCATTTTAAAAATAAATTTTTCACAAGATTCGGTTAGGTTAGGTTAGATTTTAGTTTATTGATTTATATTTTCAAGTTTTAATATCCCATCCCTTTTTCTTCAACAATTTTTTATTCATCGGGACGTCGGTTAAGTTTTTTTTTAGTATCAGAAGCACCGAATATATTATTTTGGATAATTAGAAGATTAAAATTTTATGAAATACATTGTAATAAGAATCTTAGATTTTATTTAATGAAAACCTTGTTAGTTTAGTATCTTTTTAATAGGGTTTTTGTGTACCCTTTGTAACCATATATTATACTCGGGGTATATTCATACTTTTTTTTACAGAAAAACATTTTTTTCAAGTTTTTTCAGATTTTTTTGTTTTATGGTACATGATATTTTTACTTATTCAGGTAGCAATCAACAAGACAAAGCCAACGACACCACTTACGCCGTGATCGGACATTTAAAGGTCCTGGAAATTCCGAAAAAAAAACCCCTCCCACCCACCCGTTTGCTCCGGGCCATATCAATTCCGTAGGAAATTGGTACAGTTAGGTTTGATAAAGTTAGGTTTGATTATGTTAGGTTTGCCAAGGTTTTGTTTGTAAAAGGTTGGTTGGGATAGGTTAGGTTAGCCATAGTTAGGTTTGTCTGAACTAGGTTTGAGAGAAGTTTTGTTAATTTATGTTTTCATAGTTATTTATGAAATAATCTCATTTTAAAAATAAATTTTTCACAAGATTCGGTTAGGTTAGGTTAGATTTTAGTTTATTGATTTATATTTTCAAGTTTTAATATCCCATCCCTTTTTCTTCAACAATTTTTTATTCATCGGGACGTCGGTTAAGTTTTTTTTTAGTATCAGTAGCACCGAATATATTATTTTGGATAATTAGAAGATTAAAATTTTATGAAATACATTGTAATAAGAATCTTAGATTTTATTTAATGAAAACCTTGTTAGTTTAGTATCTTTTTAATAGGGTTTTTGTGTACCCTTTGTAACCATATATTATACTCGGGGTATATTCATACTTTTTTTTACAGAAAAACATTTTTTTCAAGTTTTTTCAGATTTTTTTTGTTTTATGGTACATGATATTTTTACTTATTCAGGTAGCAATCAACAAGACAAAGCCAACGACACCACTTACGCCGTGATCGGACATTTAAAGGTCCTGGAAATTCCGAAAAAAAAACCCCTCCCACCCACCCGTTTGCTCCGGGCCATATCAATTCCGTAGGAAATTGGTACAGTTAGGTTTGATAAAGTTAGGTTTGATTATGTTAGGTTTGCCAAGGTTTTGTTTGTAAAAGGTTGGTTGGGATAGGTTAGGTTAGCCATAGTTAGGTTTGTCTGAACTAGGTTTGAGAGAAGTTTTGTTAATTTATGTTTTCATAGTTATTTATGAAATAATCTCATTTTAAAAATAAATTTTTCACAAGATTCGGTTAGGTTAGGTTAGATTTTAGTTTATTGATTTATATTTTCAAGTTTTAATATCCCATCCCTTTTTCTTCAACAATTTTTTATTCATCGGGACGTCGGTTAAGTTTTTTTTTAGTATCAGAAGCACCGAATATATTATTTTGGATAATTAGAAGATTAAAATTTTATGAAATACATTGTAATAAGAATCTTAGATTTTATTTAATGAAAACCTTGTTAGTTTAGTATCTTTTTAATAGGGTTTTTGTGTACCCTTTGTAACCATATATTATACTCGGGGTATATTCATACTTTTTTTTACAGAAAAACATTTTTTTCAAGTTTTTTCAGATTTTTTTGTTTTATGGTACATGATATTTTTACTTATTCAGGTAGCAATCAACAAGACAAAGCCAACGACACCACTTACGCCGTGATCGGACATTTAAAGGTCCTGGAAATTCCGAAAAAAAAACCCCTCCCACCCACCCGTTTGCTCCGGGCCATATCAATTCCGTAGGAAATTGGTACAGTTAGGTTTGATAAAGTTAGGTTTGATTATGTTAGGTTTGCCAAGGTTTTGTTTGTAAAAGGTTGGTTGGGATAGGTTAGGTTAGCCATAGTTAGGTTTGTCTGAACTAGGTTTGAGAGAAGTTTTGTTAATTTATGTTTTCATAGTTATTTATGAAATAATCTCATTTTAAAAATAAATTTTTCACAAGATTCGGTTAGGTTAGGTTAGATTTTAGTTTATTGATTTATATTTTCAAGTTTTAATATCCCATCCCTTTTTCTTCAACAATTTTTTATTCATCGGGACGTCGGTTAAGTTTTTTTTTAGTATCAGAAGCACCGAATATATTATTTTGGATAATTAGAAGATTAAAATTTTATGAAATACATTGTAATAAGAATCTTAGATTTTATTTAATGAAAACCTTGTTAGTTTAGTATCTTTTTAATAGGGTTTTTGTGTACCCTTTGTAACCATATATTATACTCGGGGTATATTCATACTTTTTTTTACAGAAAAACATTTTTTTCAAGTTTTTTCAGATTTTTTTGTTTTATGGTACATGATATTTTTACTTATTCAGGTAGCAATCAACAAGACAAAGCCAACGACACCACTTACGCCGTGATCGGACATTTAAAGGTCCTGGAAATTCCGAAAAAAAACCCCTCCCACCCACCCGTTTGCTCCGGGCCATATCAATTCCGTAGGAAATTGGTACAGTTAGGTTTGATAAAGTTAGGTTTGATTATGTTAGGTTTGCCAAGGTTTTGTTTGTAAAAGGTTGGTTGGGATAGGTTAGGTTAGCCATAGTTAGGTTTGTCTGAACTAGGTTTGAGAGAAGTTTTGTTAATTTATGTTTTCATAGTTATTTATGAAATAATCTCATTTTAAAAATAAATTTTTCACAAGATTCGGTTAGGTTAGGTTAGATTTTAGTTTATTGATTTATATTTTCAAGTTTTAATATCCCATCCCTTTTTCTTCAACAATTTTTTATTCATCGGGACGTCGGTTAAGTTTTTTTTTAGTATCAGAAGCACCGAATATATTATTTTGGATAATTAGAAGATTAAAATTTTATGAAATACATTGTAATAAGAATCTTAGATTTTATTTAATGAAAACCTTGTTAGTTTAGTATCTTTTTAATAGGGTTTTTGTGTACCCTTTGTAACCATATATTATACTCGGGGTATATTCATACTTTTTTTTACAGAAAAACATTTTTTTCAAGTTTTTTCAGATTTTTTTGTTTTATGGTACATGATATTTTTACTTATTCAGGTAGCAATCAACAAGACAAAGCCAACGACACCACTTACGCCGTGATCGGACATTTAAAGGTCCTGGAAATTCCGAAAAAAAAACCCCTCCCACCCACCCGTTTGCTCCGGGCCATATCAATTCCGTAGGAAATTGGTACAGTTAGGTTTGATAAAGTTAGGTTTGATTATGTTAGGTTTGCCAAGGTTTTGTTTGTAAAAGGTTGGTTGGGATAGGTTAGGTTAGCCATAGTTAGGTTTGTCTGAACTAGGTTTGAGAGAAGTTTTGTTAATTTATGTTTTCATAGTTATTTATGAAATAATCTCATTTTAAAAATAAATTTTTCACAAGATTCGGTTAGGTTAGGTTAGATTTTAGTTTATTGATTTATATTTTCAAGTTTTAATATCCCATCCCTTTTTCTTCAACAATTTTTTATTCATCGGGACGTCGGTTAAGTTTTTTTTTAGTATCAGAAGCACCGAATATATTATTTTGGATAATTAGAAGATTAAAATTTTATGAAATACATTGTAATAAGAATCTTAGATTTTATTTAATGAAAACCTTGTTAGTTTAGTATCTTTTTAATAGGGTTTTTGTGTACCCTTTGTAACCATATATTATACTCGGGGTATATTCATACTTTTTTTTACAGAAAAACATTTTTTTCAAGTTTTTTCAGATTTTTTTGTTTTATGGTACATGATATTTTTACTTATTCAGGTAGCAATCAACAAGACAAAGCCAACGACACCACTTACGCCGTGATCGGACATTTAAAGGTCCTGGAAATTCCGAAAAAAAAACCCCTCCCACCCACCCGTTTGCTCCGGGCCATATCAATTCCGTAGGAAATTGGTACAGTTAGGTTTGATAAAGTTAGGTTTGATTATGTTAGGTTTGCCAAGGTTTTGTTTGTAAAAGGTTGGTTGGGATAGGTTAGGTTAGCCATAGTTAGGTTTGTCTGAACTAGGTTTGAGAGAAGTTTTGTTAATTTATGTTTTCATAGTTATTTATGAAATAATCTCATTTTAAAATAAATTTTTCACAAGATTCGGTTAGGTTAGGTTAGATTTTAGTTTATTGATTTATATTTTCAAGTTTTAATATCCCATCCCTTTTTCTTCAACAATTTTTTATTCATCGGGACGTCGGTTAAGTTTTTTTTTAGTATCAGAAGCACCGAATATATTATTTTGGATAATTAGAAGATTAAAATTTTATGAAATACATTGTAATAAGAATCTTAGATTTTATTTAATGAAAACCTTGTTAGTTTAGTATCTTTTTAATAGGGTTTTTGTGTACCCTTTGTAACCATATATTATACTCGGGGTATATTCATACTTTTTTTTACAGAAAAACATTTTTTTCAAGTTTTTTCAGATTTTTTTGTTTTATGGTACATGATATTTTTACTTATTCAGGTAGCAATCAACAAGACAAAGCCAACGACACCACTTACGCCGTGATCGGACATTTAAAGGTCCTGGAAATTCCGAAAAAAAAACCCCTCCCACCCACCCGTTTGCTCCGGGCCATATCAATTCCGTAGGAAATTGGTACAGTTAGGTTTGATAAAGTTAGGTTTGATTATGTTAGGTTTGCCAAGGTTTTGTTTGTAAAAGGTTGGTTGGGATAGGTTAGGTTAGCCATAGTTAGGTTTGTCTGAACTAGGTTTGAGAGAAGTTTTGTTAATTTATGTTTTCATAGTTATTTATGAAATAATCTCATTTTAAAAATAAATTTTTCACAAGATTCGGTTAGGTTAGGTTAGATTTTAGTTTATTGATTTATATTTTCAAGTTTTAATATCCCATCCCTTTTTCTTCAACAATTTTTTATTCATCGGGACGTCGGTTAAGTTTTTTTTTAGTATCAGAAGCACCGAATATATTATTTTGGATAATTAGAAGATTAAAATTTTATGAAATACATTGTAATAAGAATCTTAGATTTTATTTAATGAAAACCTTGTTAGTTTAGTATCTTTTTAATAGGGTTTTTGTGTACCCTTTGTAACCATATATTATACTCGGGGTATATTCATACTTTTTTTTACAGAAAAACATTTTTTTCAAGTTTTTTCAGATTTTTTTGTTTTATGGTACATGATATTTTTACTTATTCAGGTAGCAATCAACAAGACAAAGCCAACGACACCACTTACGCCGTGATCGGACATTTAAAGGTCCTGGAAATTCCGAAAAAAAAACCCCTCCCACCCACCCGTTTGCTCCGGGCCATATCAATTCCGTAGGAAATTGGTACAGTTAGGTTTGATAAACTTAGGTTTGATTATGTTAGGTTTGCCAAGGTTTTGTTTGTAAAAGGTTGGTTGGGATAGGTTAGGTTAGCCATAGTTAGGTTTGTCTGAACTAGGTTTGAGAGAAGTTTTGTTAATTTATGTTTTCATAGTTATTTATGAAATAATCTCATTTTAAAAATAAATTTTTCACAAGATTCGGTTAGGTTAGGTTAGATTTTAGTTTATTGATTTATATTTTCAAGTTTTAATATCCCATCCCTTTTTCTTCAACAATTTTTTATTCATCGGGACGTCGGTTAAGTTTTTTTTTAGTATCAGAAGCACCGAATATATTATTTTGGATAATTAGAAGATTAAAATTTTATGAAATACATTGTAATAAGAATCTTAGATTTTATTTAATGAAAACCTTGTTAGTTTAGTATCTTTTTAATAGGGTTTTTGTGTACCCTTTGTAACCATATATTATACTCGGGGTATATTCATACTTTTTTTTACAGAAAAACATTTTTTTCAAGTTTTTCAGATTTTTTTGTTTTATGGTACATGATATTTTTACTTATTCAGGTAGCAATCAACAAGACAAAGCCAACGACACCACTTACGCCGTGATCGGACATTTAAAGGTCCTGGAAATTCCGAAAAAAAAACCCCCCCCCCCCACCCGTTTGCTCCGGGCCATATCAATTCCGTAGGAAATTGGTACAGTTAGGTTTGATAAAGTTAGGTTTGATTATGTTAGGTTTGCCAAGGTTTTGTTTGTAAAAGGTTGGTTGGGATAGGTTAGGTTAGCCATAGTTAGGTTTGTCTGAACTAGGTTTGAGAGAAGTTTTGTTAATTTATGTTTTCATAGTTATTTATGAAATAATCTCATTTTAAAATAAATTTTTCACAAGATTCGGTTAGGTTAGGTTAGATTTTAGTTTATTGATTTATATTTTCAAGTTTTAATATCCCATCCCTTTTTCTTCAACAATTTTTTATTCATCGGGACGTCGGTTAAGTTTTTTTTTAGTATCAGAAGCACCGAATATATTATTTTGGATAATTAGAAGATTAAAATTTTATGAAATACATTGTAATAAGAATCTTAGATTTTATTTAATGAAAACCTTGTTAGTTTAGTATCTTTTTAATAGGGTTTTTGTGTACCCTTTGTAACCATATATTATACTCGGGGTATATTCATACTTTTTTTTACAGAAAAACATTTTTTTCAAGTTTTTTCAGATTTTTTTGTTTTATGGTACATGATATTTTTACTTATTCAGGTAGCAATCAACAAGACAAAGCCAACGACACCACTTACGCCGTGATCGGACATTTAAAGGTCCTGGAAATTCCGAAAAAAAAACCCCTCCCACCCACCCGTTTGCTCCGGGCCATATCAATTCCGTAGGAAATTGGTACAGTTAGGTTTGATAAAGTTAGGTTTGATTATGTTAGGTTTGCCAAGGTTTTGTTTGTAAAAGGTTGGTTGGGATAGGTTAGGTTAGCCATAGTTAGGTTTGTCTGAACTAGGTTTGAGAGAAGTTTTGTTAATTTATGTTTTCATAGTTATTTATGAAATAATCTCATTTTAAAAATAAATTTTTCACAAGATTCGGTTAGGTTAGGTTAGATTTTAGTTTATTGATTTATATTTTCAAGTTTTAATATCCCATCCCTTTTTCTTCAACAATTTTTTATTCATCGGGACGTCGGTTAAGTTTTTTTTTAGTATCAGAAGCACCGAATATATTATTTTGGATAATTAGAAGATTAAAATTTATGAAATACATTGTAATAAGAATCTTAGATTTTATTTAATGAAACCTTGTTAGTTTAGTATCTTTTTAATAGGGTTTTTGTGTACCCTTTGTAACCATATATTATACTCGGGGTATATTCATACTTTTTTTTACAGAAAAACATTTTTTTCAAGTTTTTTCAGATTTTTTTGTTTTATGGTACATGATATTTTTACTTATTCAGGTAGCAATCAACAAGACAAAGCCAACGACACCACTTACGCCGTGATCGGACATTTAAAGGTCCTGGAAATTCCGAAAAAAAAACCCCTCCCACCCACCCGTTTGCTCCGGGCCATATCAATTCCGTAGGAAATTGGTACAGTTAGGTTTGATAAACTTAGGTTTGATTATGTTAGGTTTGCCAAGGTTTTGTTTGTAAAAGGTTGGTTGGGATAGGTTAGGTTAGCCATAGTTAGGTTTGTCTGAACTAGGTTTGAGAGAAGTTTTGTTAATTTATGTTTTCATAGTTATTTATGAAATAATCTCATTTTAAAAATAAATTTTTCACAAGATTCGGTTAGGTTAGGTTAGATTTTAGTTTATTGATTTATATTTCAAGTTTTAATATCCCATCCCTTTTTCTTCAACAATTTTTTATTCATCGGGACGTCGGTTAAGTTTTTTTTTAGTATCAGAAGCACCGAATATATTATTTTGGATAATTAGAAGATTAAAATTTTATGAAATACATTGTAATAAGAATCTTAGATTTTATTTAATGAAAACCTTGTTAGTTTAGTATCTTTTTAATAGGGTTTTTGTGTACCCTTTGTAACCATATATTATACTCGGGGT
>CAJHUD010000053.1:7500-32500 GCA_905146925.1 Autographa gamma | reverse complement strand
GTACAGCTGGGACCCCGCTGCATTTTAAAAAATTACCGCGGGCTTTCTTGAACAGTGGAGCTATAAGTAGCACATCGATTTTGAAATTTTTGTTTTTATTTTTACTATTTTATACTTATACAATTTATTTTTACAACTTTTACAAATTTACTTACCTTACTGTATTTACCACTTTTACAACTTTACCCCATTTTAAGAAAGGTTACGTTGGGTTAGTGTTGGGCTTATCCCCTCTTCCCTTCCCAACCAATTTCATCCCTCGACACGATGTTCCGCACCCCCGCCAAAAAATCCTCGGAACCATCTCCGCCTACTACTCCCCCGAGACAAGCGACTAAGACCGAAGCATTCAAGACCCAGACGAAAGTCCGGAGAGACATGGGGGAGAGGGAGGCGGCTAAGGTCCTCTTCCCGGAGGTGAGTCCAGCCGTGGTGGTGCAGCCTAGTAGGTTGCAGGAGGCGAGGGCATGGGTGACGAAGGCCAAAATGGCTTTGAATGCCTCACGCAATCTCAAAACTGACATAAAGGCCTCCGTCACCCAGGCCATCGACAGGCTGTACCAACTCATTAAGGACGGCGAAACTGGCAAGGCTTTGTGCTCCTCCTCACCGGTGATCAGTGACGCCGTGGTGGAGGAGCGCATATGCGGGCCGCAGCCCCGGGAGGAGGCCCCGACAAATTTGGCGGGAGTTCAATCGGGGGTCTCCGAGTTGCTCTCCTCATTGGCCGAACATAGTAGGCTAATGAGAGAGAGCAATGAGCAAGCGGAGCAGCTCAAGGAGGCCCTCCTAACAGCAAAAACCCAGTCCTTGGAGGTGCCCACGTATGCGAGTGTGGCGGCGAGTGCAAAGGGGCGAAAACGCCCGGAGCCTACTGCGCTGCACTCGGTGGTGGTCACGTCCAGGGACGAGATGGATACGGGGGAACAAGTCCTTGGGAGGATCCGGACAGCCCTCAACGCCAAAGTTGAGGGCTTGCACGTCGACCGGGTCCGAAAGGCGAAGGACCGCAAGATCGTCGTCAGCTGTAGAACAGAAGAGGAGCGGAACAGGGTGAAATCCAAAATCGAGGAAGCAGATCACCAGCTCGAGGTCCTGATGGTAAAAAATCAGGACCCCCTCGTCACCCTCAGGGATGTCCTCACCTTTCATAAGGATGAGGACGTTCTGGACTTCCTGAGGGTGCAAAACCGGAAACTGTTCCGTGACCTCCCAGCTGACGACGACAGGGTGGAGATCCTGTTTCGAAAGAAGGCGCGCAATGACCTCATGTGTCACGTTGTCGCGAAGGTGTCCCCAGCTCTCTGGGGTAGGCTGGTGGAGGCGGCTGAGGTGTACGTAGACCTGCAGCTCATCCGAGTGGAGGACCAGTCTCCGCTGGTCCAATGCTCGATGTGCCTTGGATACGGGCACAGCAGACGCCTCTGCACGGAGACCGTGGAGAGATGTGGACACTGCAGCGGCCCTCATCACCGAAGCAACTGCGCCGAGAGACTCGCCAACGCAACACCCACTTGTTGCAACTGCACAAAGGCCAACTTGGAAGTGACGGGACACAGTGCGTTTAGCATGGAATGTCCCGTCCGGCGCAAGTGGGATGCGTTGGCTCGAGCTAAGACGGCGTATTGCTGAGGGCCGCCACGCGACAATAGTGGCAACACGGAGTGGCACAGCGGTCAACGAGAAGCAAATGTGGGGCCTTTCCAATCTGGTGGTGAAGCACAGGGAAAGCATTGCACATAGCGGCAAGGTACCAAGTAGAACACTGCATAAAACTAATTCGGGCCAGTCTCGTAAGAAACTGGCCAAATTAAAGCATAAGAGCAGACGTACCTTGCCGTGGTTGCTCGCAAAACGCGTTGTCCGCAACGTATCGCCGCCGGAAAGAGAGCGCCCCGCAGCATCCTCACTGCGCGCCCCTGCCGCGGAAGAGTCTTCGTTCCAAAACACGCGTGTGCCTGTAGGGTAAACCGAGAACCAAATGGCAGGGTGTATGCTGAGCATCACCCACCTTTGAGACAGCGACCGGCACCCTACAGCGCAACTTACCGCATGAACGAAGCACGCACCCGCGGCAGGTGGAGTAACACCTGCCAACCTTCTAACTCCTTCTTTCAATCTCCGCCCTGCAAACATGTCCAAGCCTGCATCCCAAGGACTCTGACCCCCCATGTCAGAGGGATGAAAGAATCCATACCAAAAATAAAAAAAATAAATAAACCTAACCTAACCTAACCTAACCTAACCTAACCTAACCTAACCTAACCTAACCTAACCTAACCTAACCTAACCTAACCTAACCTAACCTAACCTAACCTAACCTAACCTAACCTAACCTAACCTAACCTAACCTAACCTAACCTAACCTAACCTAACCTAACCTAACCTAACCTAACCTAACCTAACCTAACCTAACCTAACCTAACCTAACCTAACCTAACCTAACCTAACCTAACCTAACCTAACCTAACCTAACCTAACCTAACCTAACCTAACCTAACCTAACCTAACCTAACCTAACCTAACCTAACCTAACCTAACCTAACCTAACCTAACCTAACCTAACCTAACCTAACCTAACCTAACCTAACCTAACCTAACCTAACCTAACCTAACCTAACCTAACCTAACCTAACCTAACCTAACCTAACCTAACCTAACCTAACCTAACCTAACCTAACCTAACCTAACCTAACCTAACCTAACCTAACCTAACCTAACCTAACCTAACCTAACCTAACCTAACCTAACCTAACCTAACCTAACCTAACCTAACCTAACCTAACCTAACCTAACCTAACCTAACCTAACCTAACCTAACCTAACCTAACCTAACCTAACCTAACCTAACCTAACCTAACCTAACCTAACCTAACCTAACCTAACCTAACCTAACCTAACCTAACCTAACCTAACCTAACCTAACCTAACCTAACCTAACCTAACCTAACCTAACCTAACCTAACCTAACCTAACCTAACCTAACCTAACCTAACCTAACCTAACCTAACCTAACCTAACCTAACCTAACCTAACCTAACCTAACCTAACCTAACCTAACCTAACCTAACCTAACCTAACCTAACCTAACCTAACCTAACCTAACCTAACCTAACCTAACCTAACCTAACCTAACCTAACCTAACCTAACCTAACCTAACCTAACCTAACCTAACCTTTTTTTTTTTTTTTTTTTTTTTCGGGGGGAAATCCTCATGGACTTCCTCCGCCTGGGGAGAGGCGGAGGGGCATGCCGGACTCTTACCGGCTAAAACCCCCCGGTGTCTCCTCCTCGCACGTGCACGTGGGGCCGCGGGAATCCAAATTCTTCCGCAGCCCCACGCTGGTGCTGGCCCGGTTGTCCGGGCCTCCTCTCGTGCACGGGGTAGTGAGGTGTAAGACTACCCCGTGCTCCGCCTCGGAGGCGCGCGCCGACACCCGCGCGCGCCTACGCCTCGGGTCCAGCGGTTAGGGGGCGGGGACTTCCCCAAGTCCATCGCCCCTGGACCCATTCATGGGGGGCGGAAAAGGGCGTTGTCCGCCCTTCTCCTGCGCCCGGTGCGCCTTCTGCGGCCGGGGAACCTAACCTAACCTAACCTAACCTAACCTAACCTAACCTAACCTAACCTAACCTAACCTAACCTAACCTAACCTAACCTAACCTAACCTAACCTAACCTAACCTAACCTAACCTAACCTAACCTAACCTAACCTAACCTAACCTAACCTAACCTAACCTAACCTAACCTAACCTAACCTAACCTAACCTAACCTAACCTAACCTAACCTAACCTAACCTAACCTAACCTAACCTAACCTAACCTAACCTAACCTAACCCAGTCTGAGTCCAGATACGGGCCGAATAACATCTTAAAGTTACTGAGTCCCAGTAAAAAATTATAAAAAATAGGTTTTTCGCGTCCTACGAGGTTGTGCTATATACCAAAAGTTTTGTAAAAGTGCCGTGCATCCGGTGGAATAATTTGTTTCAGCCGGAAACACTTAGAAAAACCACAGTGAATGAAAAAGTGAAAAAACACGTGTGTTTGTGAAAGTTGAAAACTTAAAAAGTGAAATAACTTGAAATCTTGAGTGACGTCTTATTATAACTTTTATGCTGTCTTGTGGGGCGCAACAAGGCGCTTCTTTTGACACCTCGCGCTGATTTTTCGCGCAACCTGGAGAGCCGCAAATTGACTTACAAGAAAATTTTTCTTAACCTCAACCACCACGAGGTACCTGAAATACTGGTCCTACGCTACTGAAACTTTGGGGGATTGAAGACCATCAACTCAGAAGCCTAAAACCGGTTAGTCCAGATTTTTAACACCAGCACATCCGGAATTATAACATTATAAAGATCTCAAGTTTGGGCCCCCATAACTTGCAAACGAGATCCATAAGGTATCTGTTTTTTGCTGCCACCTGTTGCGCGCTCATCTGGAGAAGCCCCCCGTAAGCCGAGAAAAATTTTTAGACTTTTATTTTATATTAATATTAGTAATTTAAGATTTTTTCAAATTTTTAAAAATTTTGTTTGACAGATTTTTAGATTTTTTAATTTTTAATTTCTGGCATTAAAGCTCTCTGTATTCCTCTATTTTTACAAATTTTTCCAAATTTTTATCTTCAAAAACAGCGAAGTTATTAAATTTTTTGTATTTTTTGTTAAAATATATATAATTAATTAAAATAATTAAATTCTTTCTCTTCCGAGGGGTTTATAATAGGTATTTGAGTAGGACTAAGCCCAAGGACCAGCTTTCTAGCTTCAGAAACGGCCGAGATAGACATCCAGACTTTCATTTTTTCAAAGTCTGGAATTTTTGGACCTCCATAACTCGGCCGTTTTTGGACTCAGAGCTCTCGGATTTTCTATATAGTGTGTGACCAGCTCTGAATATTCTTGCTGTAAATTTTCAGGAGTTTTCAGGGACCTGAAATTTTCAGGCCTGAAAATATTTTTATTTAGTAGAGTAAGTCAAGCCAGGACCCCTGGTGGAAACCTGACGTTTCTACGACAAACGGTTGAGGAGTTACAGCCGTTTTAAACCAACTTTTGACAGCGCGGCGGCCATCTTGGCCAACTTCAAGCGCCTGTAGCTCCCGACTCGGCGGTCGTAGAGGACTGGGGTTTTATCCAGGGACCTTGGGGAGACCCTCTTTTTCTGCTCTTACTCCTTTCAGGCCTTTTCAGGCTAAGAATTTTCAGGACCCTGAAAGCTCAAAATCCTGACAGTCCTGGTCAGACTGACCAGGAATAGCCCAAACACTAGTGGTCTACGACCTCTGGGGACGGAGTTATAGCTGTTTGAATATCGTTTTTGACAGATATATAACTGTCAAAGTCATTTTTGACTTGACGTAGCTCCAGAACCAGAGGTCCTAGAGGACTGGGGTTTTCTCAGGGCAGATCAGTAGGACGAATACAGCAATTTAAGCTGAAATTCAGCAACATTCAGTAACCTGAAATTTTCAGGAATTTTAACAGTGCCATCTTGTAGTACCTGACGAGACCAATGCAACGAGCCTAAGCACGCCTGTGTCCGAGCTTTAGTTCCGGAGATATCTCATTTTTAAGACAAGACCTAGGGTGCGCGGACAAAGTCTGGATTCTTTGAACCCCTATATCTCCGGAACCGCTTGAGATAGGTTGGTGGTGCTTGGGGTTATTGTGGAGGTCTTCGGAAGGGCTACAAGATAGAGCCATAAAATACGTAAAAAATTTTTTTGAAAATTTTTTGAATTTTTTTTTATTTCTTTTTATTGTTTTATCTTGTTTGCTATTAACTTTTAAGCCCTTATAAATATAATAGACCTGTATATTGTACAGAATTTTCTCGGGAAAAATTATTTACTCATTCTCGAATCAATTAAAATTATCTTTTTGACTAATTATTAATTCAACAGGGCGTATTTGCAACAACTGTTTAGTGTTGTTGCAATAGTTTAAGTATACACTTTACACATTTACACTTTTTATTGATTATTGACGCATACCACTGGCTGAGATGATAGGCATCAGGACCCCACCGCAAAAGGCGGCAAAACCCTCGCCCAAGAAGTCAGAGATAGGGACTGCAGAAAGGCGTAGCATTGGGGATAGAATTGACGACTGGGAGGCCGTAAGGGCAGGTACCAACTCCAGCCCCCCAAGTAAGCTCCCCTCAATGCAGACCGCCAGAACCCCCCCCCAAATAACACCTGGAACCCAACCCCTACCCCAACCTCCACGAACGGTTAAAAACAAAACAATCGAAGCCAGAGAGTGCATAGCACGGGCTAAGTTACACCTAAACAAAGCTGGCAACCTAAAGAGAGAGATAAAGGAGGAAGTGTTATCAGCTCTAACAAAACTCTTCTCCCTTATAAAAGGCATAGAGGCTGAGCTCAAGGGAATGACAACAACTTTGGGGGATCAGGGGGGGACACTGCATCAACTGGCATCGGATACGCCGGGCGTGACTTCCGAGGTGGCTCCGCAGACTTCTCAGATTGGGGAGCATGTGAAGCTGCTTCGGGAGAACAACGCAATGATGACAGAGTTAAAACTCGAGATGAAACAGCAAAAAGAACTCTTGGAAAAGGTGACTTCTATGACGTATGCGAGTGTAACCGCAAACACGGCGGCTCAGAGCGGGAACACACACAGAAGGGAAACGCTCCACTCAGTAATAGTCACCTC
The DNA here is from genome assembly GCA_905146925.1 of Autographa gamma. Classification (NCBI taxonomy): domain Eukaryota; kingdom Metazoa; phylum Arthropoda; class Insecta; order Lepidoptera; family Noctuidae; genus Autographa; species Autographa gamma. Next base: position 25,814 of record CAJHUD010000053.1, on the reverse strand, counting down.
AAACAATGACCAAGATTCAGGAGAGCAAGTTCTCGAAAAGATAAGAGATGCCGTTGATGCTAAGGAAGGGTGGATCGAGGTCCGTAACGTCAGGAAGGCCAGGGACAGAAAAATTGTGATCGGAGTAAGCTCAAAGGCAGAAAGAGAGAAGCTAACGGCCAAATTGAAAACAGCAAAAGATCCGCTAACCGTGGAAGAGGTCAAGAACCGGGACCCACTTCTGGTTCTTAGGGGCGTGCTTAAGATGCACAGTGATGAAGACATCCTGAAGGCCCTGAAAAACCAGAATAAGGACCTCTTCCACGGCCTCGAAAAGGCAGAAAACAGAGTGGAGTTCAGGTACAGGCGGCGAGCCCGGAACCCCCACACCTGCCACGCGGTCGTTAGCGTCTCGCCAAGCATTTGGCAAAGAGCAGTGGCAAAAAAGACAGTTCAGATAGATCTGCAACCGGTGAGAATCGAGGACCAGACACCGCTGGTTCAGTGCAGTCGCTGCCTAGGCTATGGCCATAGTAAGCGATACTGCACTGACCCAGCGGATCTGTGTAGTCATTGTGGCGGACCGCACCTAAAAATCGAGTGCCCAGATTTCATCGCCGAAACACCACCGAGATGCAGAAACTGCGACAAGGCGAAGTACAGCAACTCCGAGCACAACGCCTTCGACTCATCCTGCCCAATAAAAAAGAAATGGGATGCCCTTGCCCGATCAACGGTAGCGTATTGCTAAGGGCACCTTAACAAATAACGCACGAAACACAAACATGGGCCCTACCCAGTATCGTGCCATACAAGCGAATCTCCAAAGGTGTAGCCAAGCTACGGACGAACTTGTGATGGAGGCTGCCAAACGGAAAGTCGCTTTTGCATTGGTGCAAGAGCCATATACCGGGGCAACCCGAAGATTGAAAGCATACCAAGGCACCCGAGTTATTCAAGCGCAAAGCACAGATAAAACTGTCAAGTCCGCCATCATTCTGTTTGACGACAATATAGATTTCACCCAATACCCGACACACACAACAGAAAATATAGTAGTGGTTAAACTCAGAACGGATGCATGGGAGATCCTGGTCATATCGGTGTATCTGGAAGGAGACCGGGATATTGATACCGATATTGACCACATCCAGAGGATCGTGGATTTGACAAACGGCAAGAGCACGATACTGGGAGGAGACGTAAACGCCTGGAACATCTGGTGGGGAAGTGTGGACACGAACAGAAGGGGACAGAGTCTGGGAGCTGCACTGGATGAGTTTGGACTGCACATTCTCAACCGAGGTACTGATCCCACATACGACTATTACAGGGGAGGCAGAAGGTACACGAGCTGCGTTGACATTACGGCATGCACGGCGGATTTGCTGGACAAAGTAGTAAACTGGAAACTAAACGCTGAACTAACAGTATCCGACCACAAGGCAATCCAATTCGAAATAACACTTCAGAAGTCCATGGGAACGGATATCAAAAGAACCACCAGAAAGTTTAAAACTAAAAACGCAAACTGGGTTGAGTTCCACCAAGAACTAGATCAGATTTGGGAAAGGGAAGCAATTAGTAGCAGTGCAATACAAAAAATTAATGAAAAAGAAGGGTTAGATAGCAATATCAAAAAATATACCGACTCCCTAGTACAAGCCTGCGAAAAACACCTACCCAAAATCACAGGACGGAAAAGGAAAGGATTGCCTTGGTGGACGGAGGAACTAACTCATAAAAAAGCTGAAGTGAAGAGGTTGAAAAGACGTCTAGCAAATGCCGCACCAGTAAGGCGAGTAACTGTCTTACAGGAGTACCTAGAAGCCAAAACTGAATACTCACAGCTAATCAACAACACCAAGACAGAAAGCTGGAAGAGCTTCTGCACAAAACAAGAAAGAGAAAGTATGTGGGACAGCATATACCGGGTGATAGGCAGGACAACTACCAGGCAGGAAGAGATCCCATTGGTCCTGGGTGGCAGGACCCTGGAGGGAGCTGACTCTGCAAGAGCCCTAGCGGAGACCTTCTACCCCGAGGACAAACATGAGGAGGACACTGCGGCCCATAAAGCAATAAGAAAGACTGCCGACACAGTGAATGAAGGGGGAGTTGATGAAACAACGGACCCCCCATTTACAACAGAAGAACTAAAATGGGCCGCAAATAGCTTCAACCCAAAAAAGGCTCCAGGGGTGGATGGACTGACCGCGGATATCTGCAGGGCAGCAATAACACACAATCCAGGAATATTTCTGCAACTACTTAACAAATGCCTAGAACTGTCACACTTCCCCACGCCCTGGAAGGAAGCTGTGGTAGTAATTTTGCCCAAGCCCGGGAAGGACAGCTACACAACGCCTAAATCGTACAGGCCTATAGGATTACTCCCGGTGCTGGGCAAAATATACGAGAAGATGCTCATGAGGAGAATACGGTGGCACACTATAAGCCAACAGAGCGATAGACAATATGGCTTTACACCACAGCGCAGTACCGAGGACTCCCTCTATGACCTGATGACACATATAAGACAGAAATTAAAGGAGAAAAAGCTCATCGTCATGGTGTCATTGGACATAGAGGGAGCATTCGATAGCGCATGGTGGCCCGCGATACGCTGTCGGCTCGCCGAAACAAGATGCCCCAAAAACCTACGGAGAGTTGTAGATAGCTACCTCAGCAACCGGAAAGTATCGGTGCGATATGCAGGAGCCGAATACTCACAAAAGACTGGAAAAGGATGCGTTCAGGGTTCAATAGGAGGGCCCATGTTTTGGAACATACTTTTGGACTCACTTTTAAAAAAATTGCAAAACAGAGGGGATTATTGCCAAGCCTTTGCGGACGATGTCGTTTTGGTCTTTTCCGGGGAGACAGCCCTTGAAGTCTCGTTACAGGCGAATGAGACCCTAGCCTTGGTGCGGGAGTGGGGGGTCGTGAATAAGCTTAGATTTGCACCGCAAAAAACAAAGGCAATGGTTATCACAAAGAAGCTTAAGCATGACACTCCGCTCCTGCGCATGGGCGGGGTGGAAATCGCCATGTCACGAGAAATTAAAATACTTGGCTTGACAATAGATGACAAATTGACATTTAATCCACATATCAAGAACGTATGTACTAAGGCAATAAATATTTATAAGCATTTGTCAAGAGCGGCAAAAGTAGAGTGGGGCATCTCCCCGGAGATAGTCAGGACGATATACGTGGCGGCGGTTGAACCAACAATACTGTATGCTGCAAGCGCATGGGCGATGGCAGCTGGGAAGCTTGGAACCAGAAAGCATCTTAACGAGGTACAACGTGGTTTCGCACAGAAAATTACCAAAGCCTACAGGACCACATCCTTAAACTCGGCCCTAATACTCTCTGGGTTGCTGCCACTAGACCTGAGGATCAAAGAGGCAGCCTCACTGTATGAAGTAAGGAAAGGCCACTCAAAGAGAGTAGTAGGAGACCGGGACATTGAAGTACCAATACTCTACACCGAGGCACCACACCCATCAACACATACACACCTAGAGTTTGGACTGATCGGGGACGGTGAGGAATTGGCCCAGCATGAGAATGAGAACGACGGACTACAAGTTTTTACGGATGGAAGTAAAATTGAGGGAAAAGTTGGAGCGGCATTATCCATTTGGGATAATGGCGTGGAAACAAAAGTCAAAAAACTCAAGCTGGAGCAATTCTGCACCGTCTTCCAGGCCGAACTACTAGCACTCACACACGCTACACACATCATCAAAACACACTCAACCGGTGGAGTCTTCACGCTCTATAGTGACTCGAGATCAGCACTCGAACTGATAGCACGCAGCGACTCCCTCCATCCCTTAGCGGTGGAAACCAGAGAAAACATCAAAGAAGCGAATAATAACGGAAAGATAGTACAGCTAAACTGGATAAAAGCCCACGCGGGGATGAGGGGGAATGAAAGAGCAGATGCGCTAGCCAAGGAGGCAGCGCTGGGGCGGAAGACAAAGCCGGACTACGACAGGTGCCCGGTGTCATTTGTGAAGCGCGTCATTAGACAGGATACGGTCCAAGAATGGGAAACTAGGTACGGTTGCGAAGCCACTGCCGCAACCACAAAGCTCTTCTTTCCAACAGTGGTCGAAGCTCACAGAACCCTAAAAAAGATAGAGCTAAATCCACTGCTCGTACAGATGCTGACTGGGCATGGCGGATTCTCCGAGTATTTGTATAAATTCAAATGCAAGGACAGTCCGGCATGCCCATGCGACCCAGATATCAAAGAGACAGTAGAACATATAATAATAGAATGCCCTATCTACGAACAAAGTAGATATAGATTCGAGAATGAGATAAATGAAAAAATTAGCAAAAACAATTTGTCTGTTTTAATAGCTAATAAAGAAACTAGAAATAAGTTTATAAACTATTGTAATAAAATATTAAAAATTGTTATTAAAAATAATAAGTAGAATAAGGAGATCACCTACCTGTATAATAAGTATACTTGGCAAGGTGATCAAGAAAACAAAATGCATAGAAATCTAGTTTATAAGAAATAATATATAGTGGTAAGAAATAATGTAAGATAGGGATTAAAGTAATTGTACCCTTATTTGTAATATAGATTTTAAGTAAATAAAACAAAAACTTTAAATAAAAATGTTATAGAAATGTAAGTCAAGGGCACAAAATAAGTGCAAAATTTTTTGTATGTCCATATTGTTAAGAATAAATTAAAACCCCTATGAGTACTTATTTACCCAGTAATGCATATATATAAGAAAAATAGTATAGTGAGAATAGTGGTAAGACGGGCATCCCACCCGTGGCAAGTAAAAAAGATGATGAATGAAAGTGTAGTATGCGGTATGACAGTACGAGAGGCATGCAAGCGAGAACTGGAATGAATCAGGCGCGATTAGCATAGGCACTGGATCCCCATGCCAGTGGTAATAGTATTAAAAAAAAAAAAAAAAAAAAAAAAAAAAAAAAAAAAAAAAAAAAAAAAAAAACCTAACCTAACCTAACCTAACCTAACCTAACCTAACCTAACCTAACCTAACCTAACCTAACCTAACCTAACCTAACCTAACCTAACCTAACCTAACCTAACCTAACCTAACCTAACCTAACCTAACCTAACCTAACCTAACCTAACCTAACCTAACCTAACCTAACCTAACCTAACCTAACCTAACCTAACCTAACCTAACCTAACCTAACCTAACCTAACCTAACCTAACCTAACCTAACCTAACCTAACCTAACCTAATCTAACCTAACCTAACCTAACCTAACCTAACCTAACCTAACCTAACCTAACCTAACCTAACCTAACCTAACCTAACCTAACCTAACCTAACCTAACCTAACCTAACCTAACCTAACCTAACCTAACCTAACCTAACCTAACCTAACCTAACCTAACCTAACCTAACCTAACCTAACCTAACCTAACCTAACCTAACCTAACCTAACCTAACCTAACCTAACCTAACCTAACCTAACCTAACCTAACCTAACCTAACCTAACCTAACCTAACCTAACCTAACCTAACCTAACCTAACCTAACCTAACCTAACCTAACCTAACCTAACCTAACCTAACCTAACCTAACCTAACCTAACCTAACCTAACCTAACCTAACCTAACCTAACCTAACCTAACCTAACCTAACCTAACCTAACCTAACCTAACCTAACCTAACCTAACCTAACCTAACCTAACCTAACCTAACCTAACCTAACCTAACCTAACCTAACCTAACCTAACCTAACCTAACCTAACCTAACCTAACCTAACCTAACCTAACCTAACCTAACCTAACCTAACCTAACCTAACCTAACCTAACCTAACCTAACCTAACCTAACCTAACCTAACCTAACCTAACCTAACCTAACCTAACCTAACCTAACCTAACCTAACCTAACCTAACCTAACCTAACCTAACCTAACCGTATACAAAATTTTTAATTTTTGTGCGATTCTGTTCAAACTTTTTTGTAAACGTGTCTAATCTGATCTATTTATTGACCTTCGCGCCTTTACACGCGAAAATATTTGATATTTTTCGTATTTATACGAAAATTCTTGTTTTTTATTGCTATATAGCGATATATTTTTGTTTGACACGTCATAACTTCGCTGTTTATCAGTGGATTGTCGTGATTTCTTCGTTGACCTACAGCTCAAGACGTCTGCTTTCGTTTGAGTATAATTTTGGCATCCCATTTTAAAAACAAATAGCTTTTATTATTAAAAAAACTTTAAAAAATAGTAACAATTTAAAATTCAATTTTTCAAAAACGGTTTAGTAAAAATTTCATTTGGTTATATAAGTTTGTAGGTCTCTTACAGACCTTTCTAAATATATAGCACACGTATTGCGTGTTTATATAGATCTTCAAAATTTTTATACTTTAAAAATATCATAAAAAAATCAGTTTTTCACGGTTTTTCAGGGAAATTTGTTCCCGGACCCCCAAATTTTTTCACGCCATTCGCTTGCAAACGTCCAGCCGAATCCAACGGTACCACTCGCGTGGCGCTCCGACTACCTGGAGCCGAGGAAATTACGAATTTGTGTGTTCCCGACCAAAATAACATCTCGTGGAGTCATACATAAGTACTTGAAATCCACCTAAGTCGGCCGCACAAATAATTCACTTGTATACAAAATTTTTAATTTTTGTGCGATTCTGTTCAAACTTTTTTGTAAACGTGTCTAATCTGATCTATTTATTGACCTTCGCGCCTTTACACGCGAAAATATTTGATATTTTTCGTATTTATACGAAAATTCTTGTTTTTTATTGCTATATAGCGATATATTTTTGTTTGACACGTCATAACTTCGCTGTTTATCAGTGGATTGTCGTGATTTCTTCGTTGACCTACAGCTCAAGACGTCTGCTTTCGTTTGAGTATAATTTTGGCATCCCATTTTAAAAACAAATAGCTTTTATTATTAAAAAAAAACTTTAAAAAATAGTAACAATTTAAAATTCAATTTTTTCAAAAACGGTTTAGTAAAAATTTCATTTGGTTATATAAGTTTGTAGGTCTCTTACAGACCTTTCTAAATATATAGCACACGTATTGCGTGTTTATATAGATCTTCAAAATTTTTATACTTTAAAAATATCATAAAAAAATCAGTTTTTCACGGTTTTTCAGGGAAATTTGTTCCCGGACCCCCAAATTTTTTCACGCCATTCGCTTGCAAACGTCCAGCCGAATCCAACGGTACCACTCGCGTGGCGCTCCGACTACCTGGAGCCGAGGAAATTACGAATTTGTGTGTTCCCGACCAAAATAACATCTCGTGGAGTCATACATAAGTACTTGAAATCCACCTAAGTCGGCCGCACAAATAATTCACTTGTATACAAAATTTTTAATTTTTGTGCGATTCTGTTCAAACTTTTTTGTAAACGTGTCTAATCTGATCTATTTATTGACCTTCGCGCCTTTACACGCGAAAATATTTGATATTTTTCGTATTTATACGAAAATTCTTGTTTTTTATTGCTATATAGCGATATATTTTTGTTTGAACCCCCAAATTTTTTCACGCCATTCGCTTGCAAACGTCCAGCCGAATCCAACGGTACCACTCGCGTGGCGCTCCGACTACCTGGAGCCGAGGAAATTACGAATTTGTGTGTTCCCGACCAAAATAACATCTCGTGGAGTCATACATAAGTACTTGAAATCCACCTAAGTCGGCCGCACAAATAATTCACTTGTATACAAAATTTTTAATTTTTGTGCGATTCTGTTCAAACTTTTTTGTAAACGTGTCTAATCTGATCTATTTATTGACCTTCGCGCCTTTACACGCGAAAATATTTGATATTTTTCGTATTTATACGAAAATTCTTGTTTTTTATTGCTATATAGCGATATATTTTTGTTTGAACCCCCAAATTTTTTCACGCCATTCGCTTGCAAACGTCCAGCCGAATCCAACGGTACCACTCGCGTGGCGCTCCGACTACCAGGAGCCGAGGAAATTACGAATTTCTGGCCCCCCCACCCACCCTTATTTCATTAGGCATATCGATTCCGGAGACTTTTTCCATACACTTTTTTGTACCCCAATTTCTTTGGGAGGCCATATCTCCGGAATCGGTAGTGCTAGAGGGTTGCGGTTTGTGGCGTCGGATAGGTCTTGAGTAGCACCTTATTACTGACAGGGAGACGCGACAGTCGGTCACGCCGCCCACTCCTGGACCTCGTACCTTTGCTAAAGGTACCAAAAATTTTGCCATAACAGGTCAATTTTGGACACTTTTTGCTTTTGCAAGAAGTGTAGCCCTGCTAAGTTGGCCTTAGCAAGGTGCTCCCTGGGCCCCTCCGACGTCACAAAGGGTCGGCGTACACCACCGATCAATAAACAGCGCTACATCGATATAGAAGTAGCACAGATTTTGGGTTTTAAGTTTTAACCTTATACCCCATCAAAATACTTTTAAGATTTTAGCTTATAATTATTATTTACACTGCATTATTTTTACATCAATTTTATGACATTTTATTTAAGTACATTTTAAATTATTTTACAAAATTTTAGACAATTATTAGTATTTACAACTTTTACAAACTTACGTGATTAATTATTATTGTGGTTGGGTTAGGTTTTATTGAATAGTATTTTTACTCACCTGTACGATGTTCCGCACCCCCGCTAAGGTTTCCACGTCGCAGCAGCCGTCTACTCCCCCGAAGGCCAACCGGACCACTGTAACAAAAAGTCAAACGAACGTTAGAAGGAGCATTGGGGAATGGGAGGCGGGCAGAGTCCTCTTTCCTGAGGAGGCCATGACCGCTTCCCATTCTACCGTTGCCTTGGCTACCGTTGCAGTGGACGAGTTATCAGCTCAAATCACCCTACCGGTGGCCCCTATAACAAAGCCTTTATCCGCGCGTGCTGGGAGAGTTCGGGAGGCGAGGGCCTGCGTGACGAAGGCAAAGACAGCACTTAATCTGTCCAGGAACCTCAAAACTGATATTAAGGCCGACGTCACGCAGGCCATCGACAGGCTCTACCAGCTAGTGAAGGAGGATGAGGCCGAGAGACCTGCGTCTCCTTCCTTGCCCGCGTTAAAGGGCGCGGACAGGGAGGGCGACGCGGAAGACTCCCAGAATAGGAAGAAGAAAGGAAAAAAGGGGGAGGAAGAACAGGGAAGGGAGCCAGGAAGCCTGCAGGTCACTCAATTGCTCTCCTCACTAGCGGAGCACACTACGCTGATGAAGGAGAGCAACGAGAGAGCCGAAAAACTCCAGCGGGCTCTGGAAATGAAAAGGGAGTCGCTGGAGGCGATCACCTACGCGAGTGTAGCGGCGAGCGCAGTAGGGCGTAAACGCCCGGTCCCGACAGCGCTCCACTCGGTGGTTGTAGCCTCCAGGGACGAAATGGAAACGGGTGAGGACGTGTTGGGGAGGATTAGGGTCGCGATCAACGCAAAGCAGGGCGATATCCAAATTGACAAACTTCGCAAAGCTAAAGACCGGAAAGTCGTCATCAGTTGTCGCAGCGAAGAAGCTCGTAACAGGGTCAAAAGGAAGATCGAGACTGCAGACCAACGGCTCGAGGTCCTGGAGGTCCAAAACCAGGACCCTCTCATCATCCTCAGGGACGTTCTCAGTTCGCATACCAACGAGGAGGCGATTGAGTTCCTGAGGGTGCAAAACAAGAGAATCTTCCGTGACCTCGCAACTGGTGACGACCGAATCGAAATTAGATTCCGGAAGAAAGCCCGAAACGACCTGCTTTGCCATATGGTCGCGAAGGTATCCCCCACTCTGTGGAATCGGCTGCTGGGGGCGTCTGAGGTGTACCTGGACTTACAGCACATCAGAGTGGAGGACCAGTCGCCACTGGTCCAATGCTCGATGTGCTTGGGATACGGCCACAGCAGACGCCTCTGCGTCGAGACCACCGAAAAATGCGGCCACTGCGGGGGCCCTCATCTACGCAAAGACTGCGCTGTAAAGCTCGCCAATGCAGCTCCCACCTGCTGCAACTGCGTCACTGCAAAACTAGACATGACGGGGCACAACGCGTTCAGCCCAGACTGCCCCGTCCGACGCAGGTGGGACGCATTGGCTCGAGCAAAAGTAGCGTATTGCTGAGGGCTCCATGGCAGAAACATCGGCTGCCTCCACCGCGGGGCTGAAGGCGTACCCGGTAATGCAGGCTAACCTCCAAAGGAAAGAGCTGGCGACCGTGGAGCTGATCCAGGGGGCTCTGGAAAGGAAAGCGACTATGGCTCTTGTACAGGAGCCATATGTGGGGGGCAAGAAAAGGATGCGGGACTACCGCGGGGTGAGAACATTCCAGGCATCGGAAGAGGGAAGTGGGACTGTAAAGGCGGCCATCGTCGTCTTCGACCAAGACCTTGACGTCATACAGTACCCAGAACTCACCACGCACAACATCGTAGTGGTGAGGATCCGTACCAGTGCCTGGGACCTCGTGGTGGTCTCTGTATACTTCGAGCCTGACCTCCCCCTCGCACCTTATCTGGAGCACCTTGGTGCGATCCGTCGCCGCATGGGAGCTCAAAGCCTGCTTATCGGTGGAGACGTAAACGCAAAGAGCCCGTGGTGGGGAAGTAGAGTGGAGGACAGTAGAGGTGAGGAGATGTGCGGCCTTCTTGGAGAACTCGACCTAAATGTACTCAACAGCGGCACCACACCAACTTTCGACACCGTCAGAGGCGGGAAAGTTTTCAGCAGTCACGTCGACATAACGGCATGCTCAACGGACCTTCTCAGCCTGGTGGATGGATGGCGCGTAGACGTGGGCATGACAAGCTCTGACCACAACGGCATTGAATTCAAAATTAAATTAGAAAAATCATTAGGAATTAATATTAAAACTACAACGCGTAAATATAATACAAGAAAAGCAAATTGGGACCAGTTTCATGAGAAACTGGCCCAATTAAAAATAGAAAATAAAATAAACAAAACAGAAATAGATAAAATTAACAATATTCAAGATTTGGAATTAACAGTAGAGTCATACATAAAAACAATAGAACATGCATGTAAAACATGCATACCTGAAAAGAAAAATAAAAATAAACTTACCTTGCCGTGGTGGTCCGAAGAGCTCGCCGCGCTGAAGAAAATGGTTGCTACCAGGAGGAGAAGGATCCGTTGCGCCGCGCCGATCCGTCGCGATGGTGTCGTTGCTGAGTACCTGAAAGAAAAGGAAGAGTATGAAAAGAAGGCCAAAATAGCTCAAGTGCAGAGCTGGAAACAGTTCTGCACAAAACAAGACCGGGAAGGGATGTGGGAGGGGATCTACAGGGTGATCGGAAGGACCTCCACTCGACCTGAAGATGTCACCCTCATCAAAGATGGCGAAACCCTCGACCCCGCACGCTCGGCGGCCTATCTCGCGGAATGCTTCTACCCGGAGGACCGCGAGTCGGAGGACGGCGAGGACCACAAGGCCACCAGAAGCCTCGCGAAGCGGGTGAACGATCGGGTCCATGGTGAGGTACATGACCCGCCTTTCACAGCGCACGAGCTAAGGTCTGTGGTCCGAGCCTTTAATCCGAAAAAGGCGCCGGGCGCCGACGGCTTCACGGCAGACATCTGCAGTCACGCCATTCTCCAGGACTCAGAGTCCTTCCTTGCCTTGGCCAACACATGCCTCAGTCTAGGGCACTTCCCCAAGCCCTGGAAAGAGGCCACAGTCGTGGTCCTGAGGAAGCCGGGCAAGGACGACTACCGTAGGGCAAAGTCGTACAGGCCAATCGGCCTGCTACCTGTCCTCGGTAAGATCCTGGAGAAAATGGTTGTAGCAAGGCTCCAGTGGCACCTGACACCGAGACTGAGTACTCGCCAGTATGGCTTTATGCCACAGCGAAGCACGGAGGACGCCCTCTATACTCTGGTGAACCAAATAAAAGCGGAGGTTAAAGATAAAAAGCTGATAACGCTAGTGTCACTAGATATAGAGGGTGCCTTTGACAGTGCTTGGTGGCCGGCCATCAGGGTCAGACTGGCTGAGGAACAGTGTCCGGTCAATCTCAGGAGGCTACTGGACAGCTACCTTGACGGCAGATGTGTGAAGCTGAGGTATGCGGGGGTAGAACACGAGAGGGTAACCCAAAAGGGATGCGTCCAGGGTTCGATTGGAGGACCGATCCTCTGGAACGTTTTGTTGGATCCCCTCCTCAAGGAGTTGGCTGCAAAAGGAGTCCGCTGTCAGGCATTCGCGGACGACGTCGTTCTGCTGTTCGCTGGGTGTACTGGTTCCGAGGTGCAGCGACAGGCCAATGTCGCCCTCGAGCATGTCTGGAGGTGGGGTGTCAAAAATAAGCTAAAGTTTGCAGCACACAAAACGAGCGCAATGCTCATAACAAACAAGCTCAAATATGACACCCCCCGCCTGAGCATGGGCGGGGTCGACATTGGCATGTCCAAAGAGGTCAAGATTTTAGGGCTGACCATTGACGACAAGTTGACTTTCAACAGTCATGTCGCCAACGTCTCTAGGAAGGCCCTAAATATCTACAAGCAGCTGCAGAGAACAGCCAAGATCAGCTGGGGCCTGCACCCGGAAGTTATACGCACCATTTACTCGGCGGCAGTGGAGCCAATAGTCTTGTACGCGGCGGCAGCGTGGGCTCCTGCAGCCAACAAAGTCGGGGTCAAAAAGCTCCTTGGGACGGTACAGAGGGGTGTGGCTCAAAAAATCTGCAAATCATACCGCACGGTCTCCCTAAACTCGGCTCTAATACTGGCCGGGATACTTCCTCTCGACCTGCGCATACAGGAAGCAGCAGCCCTGTATGAAGCGCGCAAAGGGTCGTCCCGGCTAGTGCTAGGAGACCGGGAAGTGGAGCGTGTGGTGGATTATGCGAAAATGCCACACCCGGCTCGGCGTCCAGAGCTTAGCTTCAAAAGCCTGGACAACCAAAGCCTGGTAGAACAACACAACGTGCAGACGCGCCGTATTTTTACAGACGGTAGCAAGATAGGGGGTAAGGTCGGAGCTGCGCTGTCCGTGTGGGACAGCCACTCCGAACTGAAAGCCCGTAAACTATCTTTGCCTGCGTACTGCACAGTCTACCAGGCCGAACTGCTGGCACTCTGCCGAGCCACGGACGAGATCCTGAAGTGCGGAGAGAGGAGCTATGGTGTGTACAGTGACTCGATGGCAGCACTGCAGGCGGTCACAAACCATGGCTCCTTGAATCCGCTAGCGTTCCAGGCGCGCCAAAACCTCTGCGAGGCCTTGGCCCGGGGCAAAGATGTCTCCTTGTTCTGGATCAAGGCCCACGCCGGTTTCGAGGGTAATGAGCGCGCCGACATCCTCGCAAAGGAGGCAGCGGTTTCGGGACGGAGAAAGCCGGACTACGACCGGTGCCCGGTTTCTTTCGTCAAGAGTCAGCTTCGCGGTGAGTCTCTTGGCGAGTGGAACCGGAGGTACCTGGACGGCGAGACTGCCTCCGTCACGAAGCTGTTCCTCCCAAACGCGGTGGACGCCTTCAGGCTCGTCCGTAAAATTCAACCCCAAGGAGTAATAACGCAGATGCTGACTGGACATGGCGGGTTCTCCCAGTATCTGCACCGGTTCAAGTGCAAGGAGAGCCCATCATGCATCTGCGACCCCGACGTGCACGAAAGTGTCGTGCACCTAATTTTTGAGTGCCCGGCCCACAGCTGGAACAGATTCCACCTGCAACAGTCAGTTGAGGTAGAGGTGAGCGCTGCAAACGCTCACTGCCTCATAGCAAACAAATCGTCAAGAAAACAATTTATGGAATTTGCAGTGAGCGTTTGCAGCGCCGCTGCTGAAAGAAACAAATAGGTGAGCAAAAATAAAATAAAAGAAACGAAAACACAAATGAATAAAAAAGTCCCTGACCACGTCAGGGGAATTAACGTATTAAATATAAAAAAAAAAAAAAAAAAAAAAAAAAAAAACCTAACCTAACCTAACCTAACCTAACCTAACCTAACCTAACCTAACCTAACCTAACCTAACCTAACCTAACCTAACCTAACCTAACCTAACCTAACCTAACCTAACCTAACCTAACCTAACCTAACCTAACCTAACCTAACCTAACCTAACCTAACCTAACCTAACCTAACCTAACCTAACCTAACCTAACCTAACCTAACCTAACCTAACCTAACCTAACCTAACCTAACCTAACCTAACCTAACCTATCCTAACCTAACCTAACCTAACCTAACCTAACCTAACCTAACCTAACCTAACCTAACCTAACCTAACCTAACCTAACCTAACCTAACCTAACCTAACCTAACCTAACCTAACCTAACCTAACCTAACCTAACCTAACCTAACCTAACCTAACCTAACCTAACCTAACCTAACCTAACCTAACCTAACCTAACCTAACCTAACCTAACCTAACCTAACCTAACCTAACCTAACCTAACCTAACCTAACCTAACCTAACCTAACCTAACCTAACCTAACCTAACCTAACCTAACCTAACCTAACCTAACCTAACCTAACCTAACCTAACCTAACCTAACCTAACCTAACCTAACCTAACCTAACCTAACCTAACCTAACCTAACCTAACCTAACCAGTCTGAGTCCAGATACGGGCCGAACAACATCAAAAAGCTACTAAGTCCCACTTAAAAATTCATAAAAATAGGTTTTTCGCGTCGTACGCAGTCGTGGTATATACCAAAAGTTTCGCATCAGTGCCGCGCACCCGGAGGCTAATTTTGTTTTAGCCGGAAACCCCGGGAAAAACCACAGTCACAAGAAAAGTGAAAAACCACGTGATATTTTTAAAGTGAAAAGTGAAAAAAGTGCAATAACTTAAAAAGTTGAGTGACGATATTAAACCGCAATACACCATCTTGTGGGGCGCAACAAGGCGCTTCTTCTGACACCTCGCGCCGATTTTTCGCGTTACCTGGAGAGCCGCAATTTGACCCTTAAGAAAAATTTTCTTAACCTCTCCGGCCACGAGGTACCTGAAATACTGGTCCTACAAAGCTGAAACTTTGGGGGATCGAAGACCAGCAAGTAAGAAGCCCGAAACAGGTTAGAACAGATTTTTACCGCATTTGGATCCGAAGTTATTTTAATTAAAAAACTCAAAGTTTGAGGCCTTCTAACTCCAGAACAAGATCGATCACCTATTCACTTTTTGACGCTATCTGTTGCGCGCTCGCTCGAAGACCATCACTAAAAGAAGAAAAAATTTTTTACGTTTAGTTTTAGTACTTAAAATAGTAAATTAAAGAAAAAATCTATTTTATCAAAAATTGTTTAGCATTTTTTAAAATTTTTATTGTTTTGTTTAGGAATATTAATAGTCGCTATTTTATTTAAATTTAGAAGTTTTTTTCAGATTTTTTACTCTATAATTGACGAAGTTATTAGATTTTTTGTAAAATTTATTAATTCATTAAGAAATAATTAAAATAATTAAAATTTTATTTTGGGAAAGTGTTTATAGTAGGTTTTCGAGTTGGACTTACCCCAAAGACCAGCCAGATAGGTGCAGAAACAGCCGATATTGACATTTAGACTTTTTCAGATTTTTTGTCTGAAAACTTTGACTCTCTATAACTCGGTTGTTTTTTAACCTAGAGATCTCAGACTTTTGTTCTTAAGTGTGGCATATTGTTAAAATTATATATAAAATTTTTCAGAATTTTTCAGGGACTAAAAATTTTCAGGCCTGAAAATATTTTTATATAATAGAGTAAGTCAAACCAGTACCCCCGGTGGAAACCCGACATTTCTGCGACCAACGGTCGAGGAGTTATAGCTGTTACAAAACAGCATTTGACAGCTCGGCGGCCATTTTGGCAGATTTCAAACGCCCGTAGCTCCCGACTCGGTGGTCGTAGAGGACTGGGGTTTGCTTCGGGGACCTTGGGGAGACCTTCTTCTTCAGCCGTAAAGTTTTCAGGCGTTTTCGGACTGAAAGTTTTCAGGACCCTGAAAATCGTAGATAAGGTAGTCTAAGTTAAGCTGATCATAAAGGTCCAAACCCGGGTACTCTGCGACTTTCGGTTACGGAGATACAACAGCTCAAATATTGACTTTGACAGTTTTACTACTGTCAAACTGATTTTCAGAGTGCCATATCTTCCGACCCGGAGGTCGTAGAGCGTCGGGATTTTCTTTGGGCATACTGCCACGACAGTCCCGACCTTATAAGCTGAAAACCATCAGTTTTCAGCTTCCTGAAATTTTCAGGAAAACTAAGGGTACCACCTTGTAGTACTCGACGAGACCAAAACAACGAACCCAAGCACGCGCAGATTCGACCCATAGGTCCCGGAGAAATAGCTTTCCAATACCACCACCTGAGGTGCGCGCACAAAATCTGGATTTTTTGAATCCCTATAACTCCGGAACCGCTTGGGATAGATTGGTGGTGCTTGGGGTTATTGTGGAGGTCTCAGACAGGGCTACAAGATAGGACCATAATCTTGACAAAAATTTTTTTGTAAATTTTTTCTATTTTTTTTTTATTTTTGTTTTTTGTATTGTTGATACCGCGGGACTGTATAGACCCAGTGTAGACCACTAGACAGTCTCTACACGGTAGATAAAGCGTTATTTTTGACTTTTTATAGTTTAAATTATAAAAATCTTTTTACTATTATTTTATTGGACCATATGCAGTAGCTGTTTAGTGCTACTGCATTAGTTTAAGTTTTGCTTTATACAATTTTACTGTTGACGTGTACTCCAACCAAAAATGATGGGTATTAGGACCCCACCGAAAAAGGCAGCAGTAGAGAGAAGAAGCATCGGCGATAGAATTGATGACTGGGAGGCTGCCAGGACAGGCACGAACCCCAGCCCATCAAGCAGACATCAAATCGCTCAACTAGCCAGAACCCCACCACCATCAGCCACAGGAATTGTACCCCCACGACAGGCCCCCAAGAGCAAAACGATAGAGGCAAGAGAGTGCATCGCACGGGCCAAATTGCATCTTGGGAAGGCAGGAAACCTAAAAAGGGAAATCAAGGAGGAGGTCCTGTCAGCATTGACTAGGCTCTTCTCCCTGATAAAGGGCTTTGAAACAGACCTCAAGAGTCTGTCGTCGACAAACGGGGAGCAAGAAAGTACACCTAGCCAAACAGCTTTTGACTCGGTGAAAGTTGCTCCTGAAGTGACTAAACAAGAGACTCTCATAGAGGAGCATGTAAAGTTACTTCGGGAAAATAATACTATGATGACCGAATTAAAAGCTGAAATGGCCAAACAGAAGGAGATCCTGGAGAAGGTGACAACAGCCACATACGCGAGTGTAACCGCAAACGGAGCGGTGCAGAGCGTTAACACACAGCGAGATAGGGAAACGCTCCACTCGGTCATAGTCACCTCCACGGATGACCAGGACACAGGTGAACAGGTGCTGGAAAAAATCAGGGGGGCCGTCGATGCTAAAGAAGGCTGGATAGAGGTCAGGAATGTCAGGAAAGCCAGGGACCGGAAAATCATTATAGGCCTGAGCACAAAAGAAGAGCGGGAAAAACTGACCACCAAACTGAAAGCTGCTGCAGATAAGCTCAAAGTCGAAGAGGTAGTAAACCGAGACCCGCTTTTGGTTCTTCGGGGAGTGCTCAATATGCACAAGGACGAGGAAATATTGAAGGCCCTGAAGAACCAAAACAAGGACCTCTTCCAAGGCCTGGAAAAGAAGGATGACAGGCTAGAGCTTAAATACAGAAGAAGAGCCCGTAACCCGCATACCTGTCACGCGGTTATCAGCGTGTCGCCTATCATCTGGCAAAGGGCAGTTGCAAGGAAGGTTGTCCAAATAGACTTACAACCAATAAGGATAGAGGATCAAACTCCGCTGGTTCAGTGCACTCGCTGCCTGGGCTACGGCCACAGCAAGCGGTTTTGCACTGACCCAGCGGATCTCTGCAGTCATTGTGGAGGCCCTCATGTAAAGGCAGACTGCCCTGATGTGACTATTGGAACCGCACCAAAATGTAGAAACTGCGAGTTGGCAAAATATACCAATAGCGAGCACAATGCCTTCGACAATTCTTGCCCGGTAAAGAAAAAGTGGGATGCCTTAGCTCGCTCAACAGTGGCGTATTGTTAAGGGCAGCCAAAGCAAAAACACCTCGAACAACAACCAGGAGGTTGCGGACGCCGTATTGGCGGTACCCAACCCAGACCTGAACTTAGCTCAGTACCCTTGGTTGGCCGCCTCCAATGCGGTGGTTGCCGAAACCCAACCCGAGGCATGTAAAAACGGCATGGTCTGTTACTCTGCGCCCAACCAACCGTTCGAGCCGTATAGGGAGTTAAAGGCCTGCACAGTGGATACAGTTGATAACA
>CAJHUD010000053.1:0-5000 GCA_905146925.1 Autographa gamma | reverse complement strand
CCTAACCTAACCTAACCTAACCTAACCTAACCTAACCTAACTAACCTAACCTAACCTAACCTAACCTAACCTAACCTAACCTAACCTAACCTAACCTACCTAACCTAACCTAACCTAACCTAACCTAACTAACCTAACCTAACCTAACCTAACCTAACCTAACCTAACCTAACCTAACCTAACCTAACCTAACCTAACCTAACCTAACCTAACCTAACCTAACCTAACCTAACCTAACCTAACCTAACCTAACCTAACCTAACCTAACCTAACCTAACCTAACCTAACCTAACCTAACCTAACCTAACCTAACCTAACCTAACCTAACCTAACCTAACCTAACCTAACCTAACCTAACTAACCTAACCTAACCTAACCTAACCTAACCTAACCTAACCTAACCTAACCTAACCTAACCTAACCTAACCTAACCTAACCTAACCTAACCTAACCTAACCTAACCTAACCTAACCTAACCTAACCTAACCTAACCTAACCTAACCTAACCTAACCTAACCTAACCTAACCTAACCTACCTAACCTAACCTAACCTACCTAACCTAACCTAACCTAACCTAACCTAACCTAACCTAACCTAACCTAACCTAACCTAACCTAACCTAACCTAACCTAATCTAACCTAACCTAACCTAACCTAACCTAACCTAACCTAACCTAACCTAACCTAACCTAACCTAACCTAACCTAACCTAACTACCTAACCTAACCTAACCTAACCTAACCTAACCTAACCTAACCTAACCTAACCTAACCTAACCTAACCTAACCTAACCTAACCTAACCTAACCTAACCTAACCTAACCTAACCTAACCTAACCTAACCTAACCTAACCTAACCTAACCTAACCTAACCTAACCTAACCTAACCTAACCTACCTAACCTAACCTAACCTAACCTAACCTAACCTAACCTAACCTAACCTAACCTAACCTAACCTAACCTAACCTAACCTAACCTAACCTAACCTAACCTAACCTAACTAACCTAACCTAACCTAACCTAACCTAACTACCTAACCTAACCTAACCTAACCTAACCTAACCTAACCTAACCTAACCTAACCTAACCTAACCTAACCTAACCTAACCTAACCTAACCTAACCTAACCTAACCTAACCTAACCTAACCTAACCTAACCTAACCTAACCTAACCTAACCTAACCTAACCTAACCTAACCTAACCTAACCTAACCTAACCTAACCTAACCTAACCTAACCTAACCTAACCTAACCTAACCTAACCTAACCTAACCTACCTAACCTAACCTAACCTAACCTAACCTAACCTAACCTAACCTAACCTAACCTAACCTAACCTAACCTAACCTAACCTAACCTAACCTAACCTAACCTAACCTAACCTAACCTAACCTAACCTAACCTAACCTAACCTAACCTAACCTAACCTAACCTAACCTAACCTAACCTAACCTAACCTAACCTAACCTAACCTAACCTAACCTAACCTAACCTAACCTAACCTAACCTAACCTAACCTAACCTAACCTAACCTAACCTAACCTAACCTAACCTAACCTAACCTAACCTAACCTAACCTAACCTAACCTAACCTAACCTAACCTAACCTAACCTAACCTAACCTAACCTAACCTACCTAACCTAACCTAACCTAACCTAACCTAACCTAACCTAACCTAACCTAACCTAACCTAACCTAACCTAACCTAACCTAACCTAACCTAACCTAACCTAACCTAACCTAACCTAACCTAACCTAACCTAACCTAACCTAACCTAACCTAACCTAACCTAACCTAACCTAACCTAACCTAACCTAACCTAACCTAACTAACCTAACCTAACCTAACCTAACCTAACCTAACCTAACCTAACCTAACCTAACCTAACCTAACCTAACTAACCTAACCTAACCTAACCTAACCTAACCTAACCTAACCTAACCTAACCTAACCTAACCTAACCTAACCTAACCTAACCTAACCTAACCTAACCTAACCTAACCTAACCTAACCTAACCTAACCTAACCTAACCTAACCTAACCTAACCTAACCTAACCTAACCTAACCTAACCTAACCTAACCTAACCTAACCTAACCTAACCTAACCTAACCTAACCTAACCTAACCTAACCTAACCTAACCTAACCTAACCTAACCAACCTAACCTAACCTAACCTAACCTAACCTAACCTAACCTAACCTAACCTAACCTAACCTAACCTAACCTAACCTAACCTAACCTAACCTAACCTAACCTAACCTAACCTAACCTAACCTAACCTAACCTAACCTAACCTAACCTAACCTAACCTAACCTAACCTAACCTAACCTAACCTAACCTAACCTAACCTAACCTAACCTAACCTAACCTAACCTAACCTAACCTAACCTAACCTAACCTAACCTAACCTAACCTAACCTAACCTAACCTAACCTAACCTAACCTAACCTAACCTAACCTAACCTAACCTAACCTAACCTAACCTAACCTAACCTAACCTAACCTAACCTAACCTAACCTAACCTAACCTAACCTAACCTAACCTAACCTAACCTAACCTAACCTAACACCTAACCTAACCTAACCTAACCTAACCTAACCTAACCTAACCTAACCTAACCTAACCTAACCTAACCTAACCTAACCTAACCTAACCTACCTAACCTAACCTAACCTAACCTAACCTAACCTAACCTAACCTAACCTAACCTAACCTAACCTAACCTAACCTAACCTAACCTAACCTAACCTAACCTAACCTAACCTAACCTAACCTAACCTAACCTAACCTAACCTAACCTAACCTAACCTAACCTAACCTAACCTAACCTAACCTAACCTAACTAACCTAACCTAACCTAACCTAACCTAACCTAACCTAACCTAACCTAACCTAACCTAACCTAACCTAACCTAACCTAACCTAACCTAACCTAACCTAACCTAACCTAACCTAACCTAACCTAACCTAACCTAACCTAACCTAACCTAACCTAACCTAACCTAACCTAACCTAACCTAACCTAACCTAACCTAACCTAACCTAACCTAACCTAACCTAACCTAACCTAACCTAACCTAACCTAACCTAACCTAACCTAACCTAACCTAACCTAACCTAACCTAACCTAACCTAACCTAACCTAACCTAACCTAACCTAACCTAACCTAACCTAACCTAACCTAACCTAACCTAACCTAACCTAACCTAACCTAACCTAACCTAACCTAACCTAACCTAACCTAACCTAACCTAACCTAACCTAACCTAACCTAACCTAACCTAACCTAACCTAACCTAACCTAACCTAACCTAACCTAACCTAACCTAACCTAACCTAACCTAACCTAACCTAACCTAACCTAACCTAACCTAACCTAACCTAACCTAACCGGAAAACACTTTTAGAAGAAACTTCGTACTTCTGTGCCGTTTTCGTTTCTATCACCTTACCTTGGCTCCGTCCAACCCCTAGGCGCGTTTTATACCGTCTAGGTGCGAAATAATTTGATATAATAACATAAAATTGTCCTAAATAAACCTATTTTTGATTAAATTCATTAAATTTCATTGTTTTGCGCTAATTAATTGCACCGATTAGCGATTCAACTTTGCTCACCTGTCGGGGCTGGTGTCTAGAACGCTTTGTGCGCCTCGAAACCACCAGTTTTGGCATTTAAATAGTAATTCTGCATAAATAACTCTAAATTTTGTACTGAAAAATCAGTTTTTTGACCATAACTTTAAAATTTTATATTAGACTCACCTTATATTATTACACGGTTAGCTAGCTCTCGCCGAGACGCAGCTAACGACACCACTCACGTGCGGCTAGCTCGCAAAAAACGAAAAAAAAATTGCCCGCCCACCCGCCCTTTTATCATTTTTAAGCTATATAGGAAAAGGAAGGCAATTCCGGTCTGGCACTTCAAAATTTTTCATTTCTGAAATTTAATCCCTCGCTTATCCTGGGCCCGTTGTGAGCATTTTAGCTCTCACCGGCGCCCTCGTACTCGACTGGGAGCCACCACAGCACTAAAAATAGTGTATAAATACACTAAAAATAGTGTTTAGTGGACATCAAGATGGCACCGTCTAGCGGTGAAGTCCCGTCCCTCCCGGCGACTGCTGCAGATGCAACTTGCACCGAGTCGTGCATAAGCGCGCTTAACAAACTCGCCGAGTGCATCACGGCTGCTATCGCTGAAGGGAAGAACGTTACGGCCGTCAACAAGAGACTCATCACTACTGCGGCGAATGAGATCCGGTGTGTGGCCGCAAAATTACCTACCTTTTCCGCCCCGCAGGAAATCTGCGCGTCCCAAAACGGAAATCTGCGACAAGAAATAGCAACTTGCGTGCGCGAGGAACTGAGTAAGCACCTCGCCACGATCGCGAAGCCAATAACACCCGCACCGAGGTCATATGCGCAGGCAGCGGGCGTCCCGACCCCTCGTCCTACATTGAAACCACCACCGCCTAATAAACCTGCGCTCATCGTTGCGCCGCAGGGCGTCAGCACGTCCCAAACACTCCAGGATGTAGTGCAGTCCTTCAAAAATGCCGCCAGTTTCCGCACCACATCGTACGCACCGTCTAAAATACAGGCCGTGTCTAATAATAAGTTGCGAGTGGAGTTTGAGACTGAGCAACAGCGCGACGAAACCCTCAAAAAACTGCAAACGTCCTCACATGTCACTGCTGAACCGGCCAAGCTACTGATGCCAATGCTTATCCTCAAGGGGATATCATTGGACACGCCGTCAGAAGAGCTGGTCGATGTCATCCGCGGCCAAAATGAGGAGCTGACTGACCTTGTGGTAGACAGCGACGATTTGCGGCTCGCATTTAAGCGAAACAACCGCCACCCCAAGCTGTATAACGCTGTCCTCATAGCCAAGCCCGCCGTATGGCGAAAAATACTTGACATGAAGCGTGTCTGCGTCGATCACCAGCGGGTACACGTCGAAGACTTCTCGACATTCCTCCAATG
>CAJHUD010000052.1:0-41039 GCA_905146925.1 Autographa gamma | reverse complement strand
ATCCCATCCCTTTTTCTTCAACAATTTTTTATTCATCGGGACGTCGGTTAAGTTTTTTTTTAGTATCAGAAGCACCGAATATATTATTTTGGATAATTAGAAGATTAAAATTTTATGAAATACATTGTAATAAGAATCTTAGATTTTATTTAATGAAAACCTTGTTAGTTTAGTATCTTTTTAATAGGGTTTTTGTGTACCCTTTGTAACCATATATTATACTCGGGGTATATTCATACTTTTTTTTACAGAAAAACATTTTTTTCAAGTTTTTTCAGATTTTTTTGTTTTATGGTACATGATATTTTTACTTATTCAGGTAGCAATCAACAAGACAAAGCCAACGACACCACTTACGCCGTGATCGGACATTTAAAGGTCCTGGAAATTCCGAAAAAAAAAACCCCCCCCCCCCCCCCGTTTGCTCCGGGCCATATCAATTCCGTAGGAAATTGGTACAGTTAGGTTTGATAAAGTTAGGTTTGATTATGTTAGGTTTGCCAAGGTTTTGTTTGTAAAAGGTTGGTTGGGATAGGTTAGGTTAGCCATAGTTAGGTTTGTCTGAACTAGGTTTGAGAGAAGTTTTGTTAATTTATGTTTTCATAGTTATTTATGAAATAATCTCATTTTAAAAATAAATTTTTCACAAGATTCGGTTAGGTTAGGTTAGATTTTAGTTTATTGATTTATATTTTCAAGTTTTAATATCCCATCCCTTTTTCTTCAACAATTTTTTATTCATCGGGACGTCGGTTAAGTTTTTTTTTAGTATCAGAAGCACCGAATATATTATTTTGGATAATTAGAAGATTAAAATTTTATGAAATACATTGTAATAAGAATCTTAGATTTTATTTAATGAAAACCTTGTTAGTTTAGTATCTTTTTAATAGGGTTTTTTGTGTACCCTTTGTAACCATATATTATACTCGGGGTATATTCATACTTTTTTTTACAGAAAAACATTTTTTTCAAGTTTTTTCAGATTTTTTTGTTTTATGGTACATGATATTTTTACTTATTCAGGTAGCAATCAACAAGACAAAGCCAACGACACCACTTACGCCGTGATCGGACATTTAAAGGTCCTGGAAATTCCGAAAAAAAAACCCCTCCCACCCACCCGTTTGCTCCGGGCCATATCAATTCCGTAGGAAATTGGTACAGTTAGGTTTGATAAAGTTAGGTTTGATTATGTTAGGTTTGCCAAGGTTTTGTTTGTAAAGGTTGGTTGGGATAGGTTAGGTTAGCCATAGTTAGGTTTGTCTGAACTAGGTTTGAGAGAAGTTTTGTTAATTTATGTTTTCATAGTTATTTATGAAATAATCTCATTTTAAAAATAAATTTTTCACAAGATTCGGTTAGGTTAGGTTAGATTTTAGTTTATTGATTTATATTTTCAAGTTTTAATATCCCATCCCTTTTTCTTCAACAATTTTTTATTCATCGGGACGTCGGTTAAGTTTTTTTTTAGTATCAGAAGCACCGAATATATTATTTTGGATAATTAGAAGATTAAAATTTTATGAAATACATTGTAATAAGAATCTTAGATTTTATTTAATGAAAACCTTGTTAGTTTAGTATCTTTTTAATAGGGTTTTTGTGTACCCTTTGTAACCATATATTATACTCGGGGTATATTCATACTTTTTTTTACAGAAAAACATTTTTTTCAAGTTTTTTCAGATTTTTTTGTTTTATGGTACATGATATTTTTACTTATTCAGGTAGCAATCAACAAGACAAAGCCAACGACACCACTTACGCCGTGATCGGACATTTAAAGGTCCTGGAAATTCCGAAAAAAAAACCCCTCCCACCCACCCGTTTGCTCCGGGCCATATCAATTCCGTAGGAAATTGGTACAGTTAGGTTTGATAAAGTTAGGTTTGATTATGTTAGGTTTGCCAAGGTTTTGTTTGTAAAAGGTTGGTTGGGATAGGTTAGGTTAGCCATAGTTAGGTTTGTCTGAACTAGGTTTGAGAGAAGTTTTGTTAATTTATGTTTTCATAGTTATTTATGAAATAATCTCATTTTAAAAATAAATTTTTCACAAGATTCGGTTAGGTTAGGTTAGATTTTAGTTTATTGATTTATATTTTCAAGTTTTAATATCCCATCCCTTTTTCTTCAACAATTTTTTATTCATCGGGACGTCGGTTAAGTTTTTTTTAGTATCAGAAGCACCGAATATTTATTTTGGATAATTAGAAGATTAAAATTTTATGAAATACATTGTAATAAGAATCTTAGATTTTATTTAATGAAAACCTTGTTAGTTTAGTATCTTTTTAATAGGGTTTTTGTGTACCCTTTGTAACCATATATTATACTCGGGGTATATTCATACTTTTTTTTACAGAAAAACATTTTTTTCAAGTTTTTTCAGATTTTTTTGTTTTATGGTACATGATATTTTTACTTATTCAGGTAGCAATCAACAAGACAAAGCCAACGACACCACTTACGCCGTGATCGGACATTTAAAGGTCCTGGAAATTCCGAAAAAAAAACCCCTCCCACCCACCCGTTTGCTCCGGGCCATATCAATTCCGTAGGAAATTGGTACAGTTAGGTTTGATAAAGTTAGGTTTGATTATGTTAGGTTTGCCAAGGTTTTGTTTGTAAAAGGTTGGTTGGGATAGGTTAGGTTAGCCATAGTTAGGTTTGTCTGAACTAGGTTTGAGAGAAGTTTTGTTAATTTATGTTTTCATAGTTATTTATGAAATAATCTCATTTTAAAAATAAATTTTTCACAAGATTCGGTTAGGTTAGGTTAGATTTTAGTTTATTGATTTATATTTTCAAGTTTTAATATCCCATCCCTTTTTCTTCAACAATTTTTTATTCATCGGGACGTCGGTTAAGTTTTTTTTTAGTATCAGAAGCACCGAATATATTATTTTGGATAATTAGAAGATTAAAATTTTATGAAATACATTGTAATAAGAATCTTAGATTTTATTTAATGAAAACCTTGTTAGTTTAGTATCTTTTTAATAGGGTTTTTGTGTACCCTTTGTAACCATATATTATACTCGGGGTATATTCATACTTTTTTTTACAGAAAAACATTTTTTTCAAGTTTTTTCAGATTTTTTTGTTTTATGGTACATGATATTTTTACTTATTCAGGTAGCAATCAACAAGACAAAGCCAACGACACCACTTACGCCGTGATCGGACATTTAAAGGTCCTGGAAATTCCGAAAAAAAACCCCTCCCACCCACCCGTTTGCTCCGGGCCATATCAATTCCGTAGGAAATTGGTACAGTTAGGTTTGATAAAGTTAGGTTTGATTATGTTAGGTTTGCCAAGGTTTTGTTTGTAAAAGGTTGGTTGGGATAGGTTAGGTTAGCCATAGTTAGGTTTGTCTGAACTAGGTTTGAGAGAAGTTTTGTTAATTTATGTTTTCATAGTTATTTATGAAATAATCTCATTTTAAAAATAAATTTTTCACAAGATTCGGTTAGGTTAGGTTAGATTTTAGTTTATTGATTTATATTTTCAAGTTTTAATATCCCATCCCTTTTTCTTCAACAATTTTTTATTCATCGGGACGTCGGTTAAGTTTTTTTTAGTATCAGTAGCACCGAATATATTATTTTGGATAATTAGAAGATTAAAATTTTATGAAATACATTGTAATAAGAATCTTAGATTTTATTTAATGAAAACCTTGTTAGTTTAGTATCTTTTTAATAGGGTTTTTGTGTACCCTTTGTAACCATATATTATACTCGGGGTATATTCATACTTTTTTTTACAGAAAAACATTTTTTTCAAGTTTTTTCAGATTTTTTTGTTTTATGGTACATGATATTTTTACTTATTCAGGTAGCAATCAACAAGACAAAGCCAACGACACCACTTACGCCGTGATCGACATTTAAAGGTCCTGGAAATTCCGAAAAAAAAACCCCTCCCACCCACCCGTTTGCTCCGGGCCATATCAATTCCGTAGGAAATTGGTACAGTTAGGTTTGATAAAGTTAGGTTTGATTATGTTAGGTTTGCCAAGGTTTTGTTTGTAAAAGGTTGGTTGGGATAGGTTAGGTTAGCCATAGTTAGGTTTGTCTGAACTAGGTTTGAGAGAAGTTTTGTTAATTTATGTTTTCATAGTTATTTATGAAATAATCTCATTTTAAAAATAAATTTTTCACAAGATTCGGTTAGGTTAGGTTAGATTTTAGTTTATTGATTTATATTTTCAAGTTTTAATATCCCATCCCTTTTTCTTCAACAATTTTTTATTCATCGGGACGTCGGTTAAGTTTTTTTTTAGTATCAGAAGCACCGAATATATTATTTTGGATAATTAGAAGATTAAAATTTTATGAAATACATTGTAATAAGAATCTTAGATTTTATTTAATGAAAACCTTGTTAGTTTAGTATCTTTTTAATAGGGTTTTTGTGTACCCTTTGTAACCATATATTATACTCGGGGTATATTCATACTTTTTTTTACAGAAAAACATTTTTTTCAAGTTTTTTCAGATTTTTTTGTTTTATGGTACATGATATTTTTACTTATTCAGGTAGCAATCAACAAGACAAAGCCAACGACACCACTTACGCCGTGATCGGACATTTAAAGGTCCTGGAAATTCCGAAAAAAAAACCCCTCCCACCCACCCGTTTGCTCCGGGCCATATCAATTCCGTAGGAAATTGGTACAGTTAGGTTTGATAAAGTTAGGTTTGATTATGTTAGGTTTGCCAAGGTTTTGTTTGTAAAAGGTTGGTTGGGATAGGTTAGGTTAGCCATAGTTAGGTTTGTCTGAACTAGGTTTGAGAGAAGTTTTGTTAATTTATGTTTTCATAGTTATTTATGAAATAATCTCATTTTAAAAATAAATTTTTCACAAGATTCGGTTAGGTTAGGTTAGATTTTAGTTTATTGATTTATATTTTCAAGTTTTAATATCCCATCCCTTTTTCTTCAACAATTTTTTATTCATCGGGACGTCGGTTAAGTTTTTTTTTAGTATCAGAAGCACCGAATATATTATTTTGGATAATTAGAAGATTAAAATTTTATGAAATACATTGTAATAAGAATCTTAGATTTTATTTAATGAAAACCTTGTTAGTTTAGTATCTTTTTAATAGGGTTTTTGTGTACCCTTTGTAACCATATATTATACTCGGGGTATATTCATACTTTTTTTTACAGAAAAACATTTTTTTCAAGTTTTTTCAGATTTTTTTGTTTTATGGTACATGATATTTTTACTTATTCAGGTAGCAATCAACAAGACAAAGCCAACGACACCACTTACGCCGTGATCGGACATTTAAAGGTCCTGGAAATTCCGAAAAAAAAACCCCTCCCACCCACCCGTTTGCTCCGGGCCATATCAATTCCGTAGGAAATTGGTACAGTTAGGTTTGATAAAGTTAGGTTTGATTATGTTAGGTTTGCCAAGGTTTTGTTTGTAAAAGGTTGGTTGGGATAGGTTAGGTTAGCCATAGTTAGGTTTGTCTGAACTAGGTTTGAGAGAAGTTTTGTTAATTTATGTTTTCATAGTTATTTATGAAATAATCTCATTTTAAAAATAAATTTTTCACAAGATTCGGTTAGGTTAGGTTAGATTTTAGTTTATTGATTTATATTTTCAAGTTTTAATATCCCATCCCTTTTTCTTCAACAATTTTTTATTCATCGGGACGTCGGTTAAGTTTTTTTTTAGTATCAGTAGCACCGAATATATTATTTTGGATAATTAGAAGATTAAAATTTTATGAAATACATTGTAATAAGAATCTTAGATTTTATTTAATGAAAACCTTGTTAGTTTAGTATCTTTTTAATAGGGTTTTTGTGTACCCTTTGTAACCATATATTATACTCGGGGTATATTCATACTTTTTTTTACAGAAAAACATTTTTTTCAAGTTTTTTCAGATTTTTTTGTTTTATGGTACATGATATTTTTACTTATTCAGGTAGCAATCAACAAGACAAAGCCAACGACACCACTTACGCCGTGATCGGACATTTAAAGGTCCTGGAAATTCCGAAAAAAAAACCCCTCCCACCCACCCGTTTGCTCCGGGCCATATCAATTCCGTAGGAAATTGGTACAGTTAGGTTTGATAAAGTTAGGTTTGATTATGTTAGGTTTGCCAAGGTTTTGTTTGTAAAAGGTTGGTTGGGATAGGTTAGGTTAGCCATAGTTAGGTTTGTCTGAACTAGGTTTGAGAGAAGTTTTGTTAATTTATGTTTTCATAGTTATTTATGAAATAATCTCATTTTAAAAATAAATTTTTCACAAGATTCGGTTAGGTTAGGTTAGATTTTAGTTTAT
Source organism: Autographa gamma (assembly GCA_905146925.1). Classification (NCBI taxonomy): domain Eukaryota; kingdom Metazoa; phylum Arthropoda; class Insecta; order Lepidoptera; family Noctuidae; genus Autographa; species Autographa gamma. The sequence continues at coordinate 34,722 of CAJHUD010000052.1, read as the reverse complement.
TGATTTATATTTTCAAGTTTTAATATCCCATCCCTTTTTCTTCAACAATTTTTTATTCATCGGGACGTCGGTTAAGTTTTTTTTTAGTATCAGAAGCACCGAATATATTATTTTGGATAATTAGAAGATTAAAATTTTATGAAATACATTGTAATAAGAATCTTAGATTTTATTTAATGAAAACCTTGTTAGTTTAGTATCTTTTTAATAGGGTTTTTGTGTACCCTTTGTAACCATATATTATACTCGGGGTATATTCATACTTTTTTTTACAGAAAAACATTTTTTTCAAGTTTTTTCAGATTTTTTTGTTTTATGGTACATGATATTTTTACTTATTCAGGTAGCAATCAACAAGACAAAGCCAACGACACCACTTACGCCGTGATCGGACATTTAAAGGTCCTGGAAATTCCGAAAAAAAAACCCCTCCCACCCACCCGTTTGCTCCGGGCCATATCAATTCCGTAGGAAATTGGTACAGTTAGGTTTGATAAAGTTAGGTTTGATTATGTTAGGTTTGCCAAGGTTTTGTTTGTAAAAGGTTGGTTGGGATAGGTTAGGTTAGCCATAGTTAGGTTTGTCTGAACTAGGTTTGAGAGAAGTTTTGTTAATTTATGTTTTCATAGTTATTTATGAAATAATCTCATTTTAAAAATAAATTTTTCACAAGATTCGGTTAGGTTAGGTTAGATTTTAGTTTATTGATTTATATTTTCAAGTTTTAATATCCCATCCCTTTTTCTTCAACAATTTTTTATTCATCGGGACGTCGGTTAAGTTTTTTTTTAGTATCAGAAGCACCGAATATATTATTTTGGATAATTAGAAGATTAAAATTTTATGAAATACATTGTAATAAGAATCTTAGATTTTATTTAATGAAAACCTTGTTAGTTTAGTATCTTTTTAATAGGGTTTTTGTGTACCCTTTGTAACCATATATTATACTCGGGGTATATTCATACTTTTTTTTACAGAAAAACATTTTTTTCAAGTTTTTTCAGATTTTTTTGTTTTATGGTACATGATATTTTTACTTATTCAGGTAGCAATCAACAAGACAAAGCCAACGACACCACTTACGCCGTGATCGGACATTTAAAGGTCCTGGAAATTCCGAAAAAAAAACCCCTCCCACCCACCCGTTTGCTCCGGGCCATATCAATTCCGTAGGAAATTGGTACAGTTAGGTTTGATAAAGTTAGGTTTGATTATGTTAGGTTTGCCAAGGTTTTGTTTGTAAAAGGTTGGTTGGGATAGGTTAGGTTAGCCATAGTTAGGTTTGTCTGAACTAGGTTTGAGAGAAGTTTTGTTAATTTATGTTTTCATAGTTATTTATGAAATAATCTCATTTTAAAAATAAATTTTTCACAAGATTCGGTTAGGTTAGGTTAGATTTTAGTTTATTGATTTATATTTTCAAGTTTTAATATCCCATCCCTTTTTCTTCAACAATTTTTTATTCATCGGGACGTCGGTTAAGTTTTTTTTTAGTATCAGAAGCACCGAATATATTATTTTGGATAATTAGAAGATTAAAATTTTATGAAATACATTGTAATAAGAATCTTAGATTTTATTTAATGAAAACCTTGTTAGTTTAGTATCTTTTTAATAGGGTTTTTGTGTACCCTTTGTAACCATATATTATACTCGGGGTATATTCATACTTTTTTTTACAGAAAAACATTTTTTTCAAGTTTTTTCAGATTTTTTTGTTTTATGGTACATGATATTTTTACTTATTCAGGTAGCAATCAACAAGACAAAGCCAACGACACCACTTACGCCGTGATCGGACATTTAAAGGTCCTGGAAATTCCGAAAAAAAAACCCCTCCCACCCACCCGTTTGCTCCGGGCCATATCAATTCCGTAGGAAATTGGTACAGTTAGGTTTGATAAAGTTAGGTTTGATTATGTTAGGTTTGCCAAGGTTTTGTTTGTAAAAGGTTGGTTGGGATAGGTTAGGTTAGCCATAGTTAGGTTTGTCTGAACTAGGTTTGAGAGAAGTTTTGTTAATTTATGTTTTCATAGTTATTTATGAAATAATCTCATTTTAAAAATAAATTTTTCACAAGATTCGGTTAGGTTAGGTTAGATTTTAGTTTATTGATTTATATTTTCAAGTTTTAATATCCCATCCCTTTTTCTTCAACAATTTTTTATTCATCGGGACGTCGGTTAAGTTTTTTTTTAGTATCAGAAGCACCGAATATATTATTTTGGATAATTAGAAGATTAAAATTTTATGAAATACATTGTAATAAGAATCTTAGATTTTATTTAATGAAAACCTTGTTAGTTTAGTATCTTTTTAATAGGGTTTTTGTGTACCCTTTGTAACCATATATTATACTCGGGGTATATTCATACTTTTTTTTACAGAAAAACATTTTTTTTCAAGTTTTTTCAGATTTTTTTGTTTTATGGTACATGATATTTTTACTTATTCAGGTAGCAATCAACAAGACAAAGCCAACGACACCACTTACGCCGTGATCGGACATTTAAAGGTCCTGGAAATTCCGAAAAAAAAACCCCTCCCACCCACCCGTTTGCTCCGGGCCATATCAATTCCGTAGGAAATTGGTACAGTTAGGTTTGATAAAGTTAGGTTTGATTATGTTAGGTTTGCCAAGGTTTTGTTTGTAAAAGGTTGGTTGGGATAGGTTAGGTTAGCCATAGTTAGGTTTGTCTGAACTAGGTTTGAGAGAAGTTTTGTTAATTTATGTTTTCATAGTTATTTATGAAATAATCTCATTTTAAAAATAAATTTTTCACAAGATTCGGTTAGGTTAGGTTAGATTTTAGTTTATTGATTTATATTTTCAAGTTTTAATATCCCATCCCTTTTTCTTCAACAATTTTTTATTCATCGGGACGTCGGTTAAGTTTTTTTTTAGTATCAGAAGCACCGAATATATTATTTTGGATAATTAGAAGATTAAAATTTTATGAAATACATTGTAATAAGAATCTTAGATTTTATTTAATGAAAACCTTGTTAGTTTAGTATCTTTTTAATAGGGTTTTTGTGTACCCTTTGTAACCATATATTATACTCGGGGTATATTCATACTTTTTTTTACAGAAAAACATTTTTTTCAAGTTTTTTCAGATTTTTTTGTTTTATGGTACATGATATTTTTACTTATTCAGGTAGCAATCAACAAGACAAAGCCAACGACACCACTTACGCCGTGATCGGACATTTAAAGGTCCTGGAAATTCCGAAAAAAAAACCCCTCCCACCCACCCGTTTGCTCCGGGCCATATCAATTCCGTAGGAAATTGGTACAGTTAGGTTTGATAAAGTTAGGTTTGATTATGTTAGGTTTGCCAAGGTTTTGTTTGTAAAAGGTTGGTTGGGATAGGTTAGGTTAGCCATAGTTAGGTTTGTCTGAACTAGGTTTGAGAGAAGTTTTGTTAATTTATGTTTTCATAGTTATTTATGAAATAATCTCATTTTAAAAATAAATTTTTCACAAGATTCGGTTAGGTTAGGTTAGATTTTAGTTTATTGATTTATATTTTCAAGTTTTAATATCCCATCCCTTTTTCTTCAACAATTTTTTATTCATCGGGACGTCGGTTAAGTTTTTTTTTAGTATCAGAAGCACCGAATATATTATTTTGGATAATTAGAAGATTAAAATTTTATGAAATACATTGTAATAAGAATCTTAGATTTTATTTAATGAAAACCTTGTTAGTTTAGTATCTTTTTAATAGGGTTTTTGTGTACCCTTTGTAACCATATATTATACTCGGGGTATATTCATACTTTTTTTTACAGAAAAACATTTTTTTCAAGTTTTTTCAGATTTTTTTGTTTTATGGTACATGATATTTTTACTTATTCAGGTAGCAATCAACAAGACAAAGCCAACGACACCACTTACGCCGTGATCGGACATTTAAAGGTCCTGGAAATTCCGAAAAAAAAACCCCTCCCACCCACCCGTTTGCTCCGGGCCATATCAATTCCGTAGGAAATTGGTACAGTTAGGTTTGATAAACTTAGGTTTGATTATGTTAGGTTTGCCAAGGTTTTGTTTGTAAAAGGTTGGTTGGGATAGGTTAGGTTAGCCATAGTTAGGTTTGTCTGAACTAGGTTTGAGAGAAGTTTTGTTAATTTATGTTTTCATAGTTATTTATGAAATAATCTCATTTTAAAAATAAATTTTTCACAAGATTCGGTTAGGTTAGGTTAGATTTTAGTTTATTGATTTATATTTTCAAGTTTTAATATCCCATCCCTTTTTCTTCAACAATTTTTTATTCATCGGGACGTCGGTTAAGTTTTTTTTTAGTATCAGAAGCACCGAATATATTATTTTGGATAATTAGAAGATTAAAATTTTATGAAATACATTGTAATAAGAATCTTAGATTTTATTTAATGAAAACCTTGTTAGTTTAGTATCTTTTTAATAGGGTTTTTGTGTACCCTTTGTAACCATATATTATACTCGGGGTATATTCATACTTTTTTTTACAGAAAAACATTTTTTTCAAGTTTTTTCAGATTTTTTTGTTTTATGGTACATGATATTTTTACTTATTCAGGTAGCAATCAACAAGACAAAGCCAACGACACCACTTACGCCGTGATCGGACATTTAAAGGTCCTGGAAATTCCGAAAAAAAAACCCCTCCCACCCACCCGTTTGCTCCGGGCCATATCAATTCCGTAGGAAATTGGTACAGTTAGGTTTGATAAAGTTAGGTTTGATTATGTTAGGTTTGCCAAGGTTTTGTTTGTAAAAGGTTGGTTGGGATAGGTTAGGTTAGCCATAGTTAGGTTTGTCTGAACTAGGTTTGAGAGAAGTTTTGTTAATTTATGTTTTCATAGTTATTTATGAAATAATCTCATTTTAAAAATAAATTTTTCACAAGATTCGGTTAGGTTAGGTTAGATTTTAGTTTATTGATTTATATTTTCAAGTTTTAATATCCCATCCCTTTTTCTTCAACAATTTTTTATTCATCGGGACGTCGGTTAAGTTTTTTTTTAGTATCAGAAGCACCGAATATATTATTTTGGATAATTAGAAGATTAAAATTTTATGAAATACATTGTAATAAGAATCTTAGATTTTATTTAATGAAAACCTTGTTAGTTTAGTATCTTTTTAATAGGGTTTTTGTGTACCCTTTGTAACCATATATTATACTCGGGGTATATTCATACTTTTTTTTACAGAAAAACATTTTTTTCAAGTTTTTTCAGATTTTTTTGTTTTATGGTACATGATATTTTTACTTATTCAGGTAGCAATCAACAAGACAAAGCCAACGACACCACTTACGCCGTGATCGGACATTTAAAGGTCCTGGAAATTCCGAAAAAAAAACCCCTCCCACCCACCCGTTTGCTCCGGGCCATATCAATTCCGTAGGAAATTGGTACAGTTAGGTTTGATAAAGTTAGGTTTGATTATGTTAGGTTTGCCAAGGTTTTGTTTGTAAAAGGTTGGTTGGGATAGGTTAGGTTAGCCATAGTTAGGTTTGTCTGAACTAGGTTTGAGAGAAGTTTTGTTAATTTATGTTTTCATAGTTATTTATGAAATAATCTCATTTTAAAAATAAATTTTTCACAAGATTCGGTTAGGTTAGGTTAGATTTTAGTTTATTGATTTATATTTTCAAGTTTTAATATCCCATCCCTTTTTCTTCAACAATTTTTTATTCATCGGGACGTCGGTTAAGTTTTTTTTTAGTATCAGAAGCACCGAATATATTATTTTGGATAATTAGAAGATTAAAATTTTATGAAATACATTGTAATAAGAATCTTAGATTTTATTTAATGAAAACCTTGTTAGTTTAGTATCTTTTTAATAGGGTTTTTGTGTACCCTTTGTAACCATATATTATACTCGGGGTATATTCATACTTTTTTTTACAGAAAAACATTTTTTTCAAGTTTTTTCAGATTTTTTTGTTTTATGGTACATGATATTTTTACTTATTCAGGTAGCAATCAACAAGACAAAGCCAACGACACCACTTACGCCGTGATCGGACATTTAAAGGTCCTGGAAATTCCGAAAAAAAAACCCCTCCCACCCACCCGTTTGCTCCGGGCCATATCAATTCCGTAGGAAATTGGTACAGTTAGGTTTGATAAAGTTAGGTTTGATTATGTTAGGTTTGCCAAGGTTTTGTTTGTAAAAGGTTGGTTGGGATAGGTTAGGTTAGCCATAGTTAGGTTTGTCTGAACTAGGTTTGAGAGAAGTTTTGTTAATTTATGTTTTCATAGTTATTTATGAAATAATCTCATTTTAAAAATAAATTTTTCACAAGATTCGGTTAGGTTAGGTTAGATTTTAGTTTATTGATTTATATTTTCAAGTTTTAATATCCCATCCCTTTTTCTTCAACAATTTTTTATTCATCGGGACGTCGGTTAAGTTTTTTTTTAGTATCAGAAGCACCGAATATATTATTTTGGATAATTAGAAGATTAAAATTTTATGAAATACATTGTAATAAGAATCTTAGATTTTATTTAATGAAAACCTTGTTAGTTTAGTATCTTTTTAATAGGGTTTTTGTGTACCCTTTGTAACCATATATTATACTCGGGGTATATTCATACTTTTTTTTACAGAAAAACATTTTTTTCAAGTTTTTTCAGATTTTTTTGTTTTATGGTACATGATATTTTTACTTATTCAGGTAGCAATCAACAAGACAAAGCCAACGACACCACTTACGCCGTGATCGGACATTTAAAGGTCCTGGAAATTCCGAAAAAAAAACCCCTCCCACCCACCCGTTTGCTCCGGGCCATATCAATTCCGTAGGAAATTGGTACAGTTAGGTTTGATAAAGTTAGGTTTGATTATGTTAGGTTTGCCAAGGTTTTGTTTGTAAAAGGTTGGTTGGGATAGGTTAGGTTAGCCATAGTTAGGTTTGTCTGAACTAGGTTTGAGAGAAGTTTTGTTAATTTATGTTTTCATAGTTATTTATGAAATAATCTCATTTTAAAAATAAATTTTTCACAAGATTCGGTTAGGTTAGGTTAGATTTTAGTTTATTGATTTATATTTTCAAGTTTTAATATCCCATCCCTTTTTCTTCAACAATTTTTTATTCATCGGGACGTCGGTTAAGTTTTTTTTTAGTATCAGAAGCACCGAATATATTATTTTGGATAATTAGAAGATTAAAATTTTATGAAATACATTGTAATAAGAATCTTAGATTTTATTTAATGAAAACCTTGTTAGTTTAGTATCTTTTTAATAGGGTTTTTGTGTACCCTTTGTAACCATATATTATACTCGGGGTATATTCATACTTTTTTTTACAGAAAAACATTTTTTTCAAGTTTTTTCAGATTTTTTTGTTTTATGGTACATGATATTTTTACTTATTCAGGTAGCAATCAACAAGACAAAGCCAACGACACCACTTACGCCGTGATCGGACATTTAAAGGTCCTGGAAATTCCGAAAAAAAAACCCCTCCCACCCACCCGTTTGCTCCGGGCCATATCAATTCCGTAGGAAATTGGTACAGTTAGGTTTGATAAAGTTAGGTTTGATTATGTTAGGTTTGCCAAGGTTTTGTTTGTAAAAGGTTGGTTGGGATAGGTTAGGTTAGCCATAGTTAGGTTTGTCTGAACTAGGTTTGAGAGAAGTTTTGTTAATTTATGTTTTCATAGTTATTTATGAAATAATCTCATTTTAAAAATAAATTTTTCACAAGATTCGGTTAGGTTAGGTTAGATTTTAGTTTATTGATTTATATTTTCAAGTTTTAATATCCCATCCCTTTTTCTTCAACAATTTTTTATTCATCGGGACGTCGGTTAAGTTTTTTTTTAGTATCAGAAGCACCGAATATATTATTTTGGATAATTAGAAGATTAAAATTTTATGAAATACATTGTAATAAGAATCTTAGATTTTATTTAATGAAAACCTTGTTAGTTTAGTATCTTTTTAATAGGGTTTTTGTGTACCCTTTGTAACCATATATTATACTCGGGGTATATTCATACTTTTTTTTACAGAAAAACATTTTTTTCAAGTTTTTTCAGATTTTTTTGTTTTATGGTACATGATATTTTTACTTATTCAGGTAGCAATCAACAAGACAAAGCCAACGACACCACTTACGCCGTGATCGGACATTTAAAGGTCCTGGAAATTCCGAAAAAAAAAACCCCTCCCACCCACCCGTTTGCTCCGGGCCATATCAATTCCGTAGGAAATTGGTACAGTTAGGTTTGATAAAGTTAGGTTTGATTATGTTAGGTTTGCCAAGGTTTTGTTTGTAAAAGGTTGGTTGGGATAGGTTAGGTTAGCCATAGTTAGGTTTGTCTGAACTAGGTTTGAGAGAAGTTTTGTTAATTTATGTTTTCATAGTTATTTATGAAATAATCTCATTTTAAAAATAAATTTTTCACAAGATTCGGTTAGGTTAGGTTAGATTTTAGTTTATTGATTTATATTTTCAAGTTTTAATATCCCATCCCTTTTTCTTCAACAATTTTTTATTCATCGGGACGTCGGTTAAGTTTTTTTTTAGTATCAGAAGCACCGAATATATTATTTTGGATAATTAGAAGATTAAAATTTTATGAAATACATTGTAATAAGAATCTTAGATTTTATTTAATGAAAACCTTGTTAGTTTAGTATCTTTTTAATAGGGTTTTTGTGTACCCTTTGTAACCATATATTATACTCGGGGTATATTCATACTTTTTTTTACAGAAAAACATTTTTTTCAAGTTTTTTCAGATTTTTTTGTTTTATGGTACATGATATTTTTACTTATTCAGGTAGCAATCAACAAGACAAAGCCAACGACACCACTTACGCCGTGATCGGACATTTAAAGGTCCTGGAAATTCCGAAAAAAAAACCCCTCCCACCCACCCGTTTGCTCCGGGCCATATCAATTCCGTAGGAAATTGGTACAGTTAGGTTTGATAAAGTTAGGTTTGATTATGTTAGGTTTGCCAAGGTTTTGTTTGTAAAAGGTTGGTTGGGATAGGTTAGGTTAGCCATAGTTAGGTTTGTCTGAACTAGGTTTGAGAGAAGTTTTGTTAATTTATGTTTTCATAGTTATTTATGAAATAATCTCATTTTAAAAATAAATTTTTCACAAGATTCGGTTAGGTTAGGTTAGATTTTAGTTTATTGATTTATATTTTCAAGTTTTAATATCCCATCCCTTTTTCTTCAACAATTTTTTATTCATCGGGACGTCGGTTAAGTTTTTTTTTAGTATCAGAAGCACCGAATATATTATTTTGGATAATTAGAAGATTAAAATTTTATGAAATACATTGTAATAAGAATCTTAGATTTATTTAATGAAAACCTTGTTAGTTTAGTATCTTTTTAATAGGGTTTTTGTGTACCCTTTGTAACCATATATTATACTCGGGGTATATTCATACTTTTTTTTACAGAAAAACATTTTTTTCAAGTTTTTTCAGATTTTTTTGTTTTATGGTACATGATATTTTTACTTATTCAGGTAGCAATCAACAAGACAAAGCCAACGACACCACTTACGCCGTGATCGGACATTTAAAGGTCCTGGAAATTCCGAAAAAAAAACCCCTCCCACCCACCCGTTTGCTCCGGGCCATATCAATTCCGTAGGAAATTGGTACAGTTAGGTTTGATAAAGTTAGGTTTGATTATGTTAGGTTTGCCAAGGTTTTGTTTGTAAAAGGTTGGTTGGGATAGGTTAGGTTAGCCATAGTTAGGTTTGTCTGAACTAGGTTTGAGAGAAGTTTTGTTAATTTATGTTTTCATAGTTATTTATGAAATAATCTCATTTTAAAAATAAATTTTTCACAAGATTCGGTTAGGTTAGGTTAGATTTTAGTTTATTGATTTATATTTTCAAGTTTTAATATCCCATCCCTTTTTCTTCAACAATTTTTTATTCATCGGGACGTCGGTTAAGTTTTTTTTTAGTATCAGAAGCACCGAATATATTATTTTGGATAATTAGAAGATTAAAATTTTATGAAATACATTGTAATAAGAATCTTAGATTTTATTTAATGAAAACCTTGTTAGTTTAGTATCTTTTTAATAGGGTTTTTGTGTACCCTTTGTAACCATATATTATACTCGGGGTATATTCATACTTTTTTTTACAGAAAAACATTTTTTTCAAGTTTTTTCAGATTTTTTTGTTTTATGGTACATGATATTTTTACTTATTCAGGTAGCAATCAACAAGACAAAGCCAACGACACCACTTACGCCGTGATCGGACATTTAAAGGTCCTGGAAATTCCGAAAAAAAAACCCCTCCCACCCACCCGTTTGCTCCGGGCCATATCAATTCCGTAGGAAATTGGTACAGTTAGGTTTGATAAAGTTAGGTTTGATTATGTTAGGTTTGCCAAGGTTTTGTTTGTAAAAGGTTGGTTGGGATAGGTTAGGTTAGCCATAGTTAGGTTTGTCTGAACTAGGTTTGAGAGAAGTTTTGTTAATTTATGTTTTCATAGTTATTTATGAAATAATCTCATTTTAAAAATAAATTTTTCACAAGATTCGGTTAGGTTAGGTTAGATTTTAGTTTATTGATTTATATTTTCAAGTTTTAATATCCCATCCCTTTTTCTTCAACAATTTTTTATTCATCGGGACGTCGGTTAAGTTTTTTTTTAGTATCAGAAGCACCGAATATATTATTTTGGATAATTAGAAGATTAAAATTTTATGAAATACATTGTAATAAGAATCTTAGATTTTATTTAATGAAAACCTTGTTAGTTTAGTATCTTTTTAATAGGGTTTTTGTGTACCCTTTGTAACCATATATTATACTCGGGGTATATTCATACTTTTTTTTACAGAAAAACATTTTTTTCAAGTTTTTTCAGATTTTTTTGTTTTATGGTACATGATATTTTTACTTATTCAGGTAGCAATCAACAAGACAAAGCCAACGACACCACTTACGCCGTGATCGGACATTTAAAGGTCCTGGAAATTCCGAAAAAAAAACCCCTCCCACCCACCCGTTTGCTCCGGGCCATATCAATTCCGTAGGAAATTGGTACAGTTAGGTTTGATAAAGTTAGGTTTGATTATGTTAGGTTTGCCAAGGTTTTGTTTGTAAAAGGTTGGTTGGGATAGGTTAGGTTAGCCATAGTTAGGTTTGTCTGAACTAGGTTTGAGAGAAGTTTTGTTAATTTATGTTTTCATAGTTATTTATGAAATAATCTCATTTTAAAAATAAATTTTTCACAAGATTCGGTTAGGTTAGGTTAGATTTTAGTTTATTGATTTATATTTTCAAGTTTTAATATCCCATCCCTTTTTCTTCAACAATTTTTTATTCATCGGGACGTCGGTTAAGTTTTTTTTTAGTATCAGAAGCACCGAATATATTATTTTGGATAATTAGAAGATTAAAATTTTATGAAATACATTGTAATAAGAATCTTAGATTTTATTTAATGAAAACCTTGTTAGTTTAGTATCTTTTTAATAGGGTTTTTGTGTACCCTTTGTAACCATATATTATACTCGGGGTATATTCATACTTTTTTTTACAGAAAAACATTTTTTTCAAGTTTTTTCAGATTTTTTTGTTTTATGGTACATGATATTTTTACTTATTCAGGTAGCAATCAACAAGACAAAGCCAACGACACCACTTACGCCGTGATCGGACATTTAAAGGTCCTGGAAATTCCGAAAAAAAAAACCCCTCCCACCCACCCGTTTGCTCCGGGCCATATCAATTCCGTAGGAAATTGGTACAGTTAGGTTTGATAAAGTTAGGTTTGATTATGTTAGGTTTGCCAAGGTTTTGTTTGTAAAAGGTTGGTTGGGATAGGTTAGGTTAGCCATAGTTAGGTTTGTCTGAACTAGGTTTGAGAGAAGTTTTGTTAATTTATGTTTTCATAGTTATTTATGAAATAATCTCATTTTAAAAATAAATTTTTCACAAGATTCGGTTAGGTTAGGTTAGATTTTAGTTTATTGATTTATATTTTCAAGTTTTAATATCCCATCCCTTTTTCTTCAACAATTTTTTATTCATCGGGACGTCGGTTAAGTTTTTTTTTAGTATCAGAAGCACCGAATATATTATTTTGGATAATTAGAAGATTAAAATTTTATGAAATACATTGTAATAAGAATCTTAGATTTTATTTAATGAAAACCTTGTTAGTTTAGTATCTTTTTAATAGGGTTTTTGTGTACCCTTTGTAACCATATATTATACTCGGGGTATATTCATACTTTTTTTTACAGAAAAACATTTTTTTCAAGTTTTTTCAGATTTTTTTGTTTTATGGTACATGATATTTTTACTTATTCAGGTAGCAATCAACAAGACAAAGCCAACGACACCACTTACGCCGTGATCGGACATTTAAAGGTCCTGGAAATTCCGAAAAAAAAACCCCTCCCACCCACCCGTTTGCTCCGGGCCATATCAATTCCGTAGGAAATTGGTACAGTTAGGTTTGATAAAGTTAGGTTTGATTATGTTAGGTTTGCCAAGGTTTTGTTTGTAAAAGGTTGGTTGGGATAGGTTAGGTTAGCCATAGTTAGGTTTGTCTGAACTAGGTTTGAGAGAAGTTTTGTTAATTTATGTTTTCATAGTTATTTATGAAATAATCTCATTTTAAAAATAAATTTTTCACAAGATTCGGTTAGGTTAGGTTAGATTTTAGTTTATTGATTTATATTTTCAAGTTTTAATATCCCATCCCTTTTTCTTCAACAATTTTTTATTCATCGGGACGTCGGTTAAGTTTTTTTTTAGTATCAGAAGCACCGAATATATTATTTTGGATAATTAGAAGATTAAAATTTTATGAAATACATTGTAATAAGAATCTTAGATTTTATTTAATGAAAACCTTGTTAGTTTAGTATCTTTTTAATAGGGTTTTTGTGTACCCTTTGTAACCATATATTATACTCGGGGTATATTCATACTTTTTTTTACAGAAAAACATTTTTTTCAAGTTTTTTCAGATTTTTTTGTTTTATGGTACATGATATTTTTACTTATTCAGGTAGCAATCAACAAGACAAAGCCAACGACACCACTTACGCCGTGATCGGACATTTAAAGGTCCTGGAAATTCCGAAAAAAAAACCCCTCCCACCCACCCGTTTGCTCCGGGCCATATCAATTCCGTAGGAAATTGGTACAGTTAGGTTTGATAAAGTTAGGTTTGATTATGTTAGGTTTGCCAAGGTTTTGTTTGTAAAAGGTTGGTTGGGATAGGTTAGGTTAGCCATAGTTAGGTTTGTCTGAACTAGGTTTGAGAGAAGTTTTGTTAATTTATGTTTTCATAGTTATTTATGAAATAATCTCATTTTAAAAATAAATTTTTCACAAGATTCGATTAGGTTAGGTTAGATTTTAGTTTATTGATTTATATTTTCAAGTTTTAATATCCCATCCCTTTTTCTTCAACAATTTTTTATTCATCGGGACGTCGGTTAAGTTTTTTTTTAGTATCAGAAGCACCGAATATATTATTTTGGATAATTAGAAGATTAAAATTTTATGAAATACATTGTAATAAGAATCTTAGATTTTATTTAATGAAAACCTTGTTAGTTTAGTATCTTTTTAATAGGGTTTTTGTGTACCCTTTGTAACCATATATTATACTCGGGGTATATTCATACTTTTTTTTACAGAAAAACATTTTTTTCAAGTTTTTTCAGATTTTTTTGTTTTATGGTACATGATATTTTTACTTATTCAGGTAGCAATCAACAAGACAAAGCCAACGACACCACTTACGCCGTGATCGGACATTTAAAGGTCCTGGAAATTCCGAAAAAAAAACCCCTCCCACCCACCCGTTTGCTCCGGGCCATATCAATTCCGTAGGAAATTGGTACAGTTAGGTTTGATAAAGTTAGGTTTGATTATGTTAGGTTTGCCAAGGTTTTGTTTGTAAAAGGTTGGTTGGGATAGGTTAGGTTAGCCATAGTTAGGTTTGTCTGAACTAGGTTTGAGAGAAGTTTTGTTAATTTATGTTTTCATAGTTATTTATGAAATAATCTCATTTTAAAAATAAATTTTTCACAAGATTCGATTAGGTTAGGTTAGATTTTAGTTTATTGATTTATATTTTCAAGTTTTAATATCCCATCCCTTTTTCTTCAACAATTTTTTATTCATCGGGACGTCGGTTAAGTTTTTTTTTAGTATCAGAAGCACCGAATATATTATTTTGGATAATTAGAAGATTAAAATTTTATGAAATACATTGTAATAAGAATCTTAGATTTTATTTAATGAAAACCTTGTTAGTTTAGTATCTTTTTAATAGGGTTTTTGTGTACCCTTTGTAACCATATATTATACTCGGGGTATATTCATACTTTTTTTTACAGAAAAACATTTTTTTCAAGTTTTTTCAGATTTTTTTGTTTTATGGTACATGATATTTTTACTTATTCAGGTAGCAATCAACAAGACAAAGCCAACGACACCACTTACGCCGTGATCGGACATTTAAAGGTCCTGGAAATTCCGAAAAAAAAACCCCTCCCACCCACCCGTTTGCTCCGGGCCATATCAATTCCGTAGGAAATTGGTACAGTTAGGTTTGATAAAGTTAGGTTTGATTATGTTAGGTTTGCCAAGGTTTTGTTTGTAAAAGGTTGGTTGGGATAGGTTAGGTTAGCCATAGTTAGGTTTGTCTGAACTAGGTTTGAGAGAAGTTTTGTTAATTTATGTTTTCATAGTTATTTATGAAATAATCTCATTTTAAAAATAAATTTTTCACAAGATTCGGTTAGGTTAGGTTAGATTTTAGTTTATTGATTTATATTTTCAAGTTTTAATATCCCATCCCTTTTTCTTCAACAATTTTTTATTCATCGGGACGTCGGTTAAGTTTTTTTTTAGTATCAGAAGCACCGAATATATTATTTTGGATAATTAGAAGATTAAAATTTTATGAAATACATTGTAATAAGAATCTTAGATTTTATTTAATGAAAACCTTGTTAGTTTAGTATCTTTTTAATAGGGTTTTTGTGTACCCTTTGTAACCATATATTATACTCGGGGTATATTCATACTTTTTTTTACAGAAAAACATTTTTTTCAAGTTTTTTCAGATTTTTTTGTTTTATGGTACATGATATTTTTACTTATTCAGGTAGCAATCAACAAGACAAAGCCAACGACACCACTTACGCCGTGATCGGACATTTAAAGGTCCTGGAAATTCCGAAAAAAAAACCCCTCCCACCCACCCGTTTGCTCCGGGCCATATCAATTCCGTAGGAAATTGGTACAGTTAGGTTTGATAAAGTTAGGTTTGATTATGTTAGGTTTGCCAAGGTTTTGTTTGTAAAAGGTTGGTTGGGATAGGTTAGGTTAGCCATAGTTAGGTTTGTCTGAACTAGGTTTGAGAGAAGTTTTGTTAATTTATGTTTTCATAGTTATTTATGAAATAATCTCATTTTAAAAATAAATTTTTCACAAGATTCGGTTAGGTTAGGTTAGATTTTAGTTTATTGATTTATATTTTCAAGTTTTAATATCCCATCCCTTTTTCTTCAACAATTTTTTATTCATCGGGACGTCGGTTAAGTTTTTTTTTAGTATCAGAAGCACCGAATATATTATTTTGGATAATTAGAAGATTAAAATTTTATGAAATACATTGTAATAAGAATCTTAGATTTTATTTAATGAAAACCTTGTTAGTTTAGTATCTTTTTAATAGGGTTTTTGTGTACCCTTTGTAACCATATATTATACTCGGGGTATATTCATACTTTTTTTTACAGAAAAACATTTTTTTCAAGTTTTTTCAGATTTTTTTGTTTTATGGTACATGATATTTTTACTTATTCAGGTAGCAATCAACAAGACAAAGCCAACGACACCACTTACGCCGTGATCGGACATTTAAAGGTCCTGGAAATTCCGAAAAAAAAACCCCTCCCACCCACCCGTTTGCTCCGGGCCATATCAATTCCGTAGGAAATTGGTACAGTTAGGTTTGATAAAGTTAGGTTTGATTATGTTAGGTTTGCCAAGGTTTTGTTTGTAAAAGGTTGGTTGGGATAGGTTAGGTTAGCCATAGTTAGGTTTGTCTGAACTAGGTTTGAGAGAAGTTTTGTTAATTTATGTTTTCATAGTTATTTATGAAATAATCTCATTTTAAAAATAAATTTTTCACAAGATTCGGTTAGGTTAGGTTAGATTTTAGTTTATTGATTTATATTTTCAAGTTTTAATATCCCATCCCTTTTTCTTCAACAATTTTTTATTCATCGGGACGTCGGTTAAGTTTTTTTTTAGTATCAGAAGCACCGAATATATTATTTTGGATAATTAGAAGATTAAAATTTTATGAAATACATTGTAATAAGAATCTTAGATTTTATTTAATGAAAACCTTGTTAGTTTAGTATCTTTTTAATAGGGTTTTTGTGTACCCTTTGTAACCATATATTATACTCGGGGTATATTCATACTTTTTTTTACAGAAAAACATTTTTTTCAAGTTTTTTCAGATTTTTTTGTTTTATGGTACATGATATTTTTACTTATTCAGGTAGCAATCAACAAGACAAAGCCAACGACACCACTTACGCCGTGATCGGACATTTAAAGGTCCTGGAAATTCCGAAAAAAAAACCCCTCCCACCCACCCGTTTGCTCCGGGCCATATCAATTCCGTAGGAAATTGGTACAGTTAGGTTTGATAAAGTTAGGTTTGATTATGTTAGGTTTGCCAAGGTTTTGTTTGTAAAAGGTTGGTTGGGATAGGTTAGGTTAGCCATAGTTAGGTTTGTCTGAACTAGGTTTGAGAGAAGTTTTGTTAATTTATGTTTTCATAGTTATTTATGAAATAATCTCATTTTAAAAATAAATTTTTCACAAGATTCGGTTAGGTTAGGTTAGATTTTAGTTTATTGATTTATATTTTCAAGTTTTAATATCCCATCCCTTTTTCTTCAACAATTTTTTATTCATCGGGACGTCGGTTAAGTTTTTTTTTAGTATCAGAAGCACCGAATATATTATTTTGGATAATTAGAAGATTAAAATTTTATGAAATACATTGTAATAAGAATCTTAGATTTTATTTAATGAAAACCTTGTTAGTTTAGTATCTTTTTAATAGGGTTTTTGTGTACCCTTTGTAACCATATATTATACTCGGGGTATATTCATACTTTTTTTTACAGAAAAACATTTTTTTCAAGTTTTTTCAGATTTTTTTGTTTTATGGTACATGATATTTTTACTTATTCAGGTAGCAATCAACAAGACAAAGCCAACGACACCACTTACGCCGTGATCGGACATTTAAAGGTCCTGGAAATTCCGAAAAAAAAACCCCTCCCACCCACCCGTTTGCTCCGGGCCATATCAATTCCGTAGGAAATTGGTACAGTTAGGTTTGATAAAGTTAGGTTTGATTATGTTAGGTTTGCCAAGGTTTTGTTTGTAAAAGGTTGGTTGGGATAGGTTAGGTTAGCCATAGTTAGGTTTGTCTGAACTAGGTTTGAGAGAAGTTTTGTTAATTTATGTTTTCATAGTTATTTATGAAATAATCTCATTTTAAAAATAAATTTTTCACAAGATTCGGTTAGGTTAGGTTAGATTTTAGTTTATTGATTTATATTTTCAAGTTTTAATATCCCATCCCTTTTTCTTCAACAATTTTTTATTCATCGGGACGTCGGTTAAGTTTTTTTTTAGTATCAGAAGCACCGAATATATTATTTTGGATAATTAGAAGATTAAAATTTTATGAAATACATTGTAATAAGAATCTTAGATTTTATTTAATGAAAACCTTGTTAGTTTAGTATCTTTTTAATAGGGTTTTTGTGTACCCTTTGTAACCATATATTATACTCGGGGTATATTCATACTTTTTTTTACAGAAAAACATTTTTTTCAAGTTTTTTCAGATTTTTTTGTTTTATGGTACATGATATTTTTACTTATTCAGGTAGCAATCAACAAGACAAAGCCAACGACACCACTTACGCCGTGATCGGACATTTAAAGGTCCTGGAAATTCCGAAAAAAAAACCCCTCCCACCCACCCGTTTGCTCCGGGCCATATCAATTCCGTAGGAAATTGGTACAGTTAGGTTTGATAAAGTTAGGTTTGATTATGTTAGGTTTGCCAAGGTTTTGTTTGTAAAAGGTTGGTTGGGATAGGTTAGGTTAGCCATAGTTAGGTTTGTCTGAACTAGGTTTGAGAGAAGTTTTGTTAATTTATGTTTTCATAGTTATTTATGAAATAATCTCATTTTAAAAATAAATTTTTCACAAGATTCGATTAGGTTAGGTTAGATTTTAGTTTATTGATTTATATTTTCAAGTTTTAATATCCCATCCCTTTTTCTTCAACAATTTTTTATTCATCGGGACGTCGGTTAAGTTTTTTTTTAGTATCAGAAGCACCGAATATATTATTTTGGATAATTAGAAGATTAAAATTTTATGAAATACATTGTAATAAGAATCTTAGATTTTATTTAATGAAAACCTTGTTAGTTTAGTATCTTTTTAATAGGGTTTTTGTGTACCCTTTGTAACCATATATTATACTCGGGGTATATTCATACTTTTTTTTACAGAAAAACATTTTTTTCAAGTTTTTTCAGATTTTTTTGTTTTATGGTACATGATATTTTTACTTATTCAGGTAGCAATCAACAAGACAAAGCCAACGACACCACTTACGCCGTGATCGGACATTTAAAGGTCCTGGAAATTCCGAAAAAAAAACCCCTCCCACCCACCCGTTTGCTCCGGGCCATATCAATTCCGTAGGAAATTGGTACAGTTAGGTTTGATAAAGTTAGGTTTGATTATGTTAGGTTTGCCAAGGTTTTGTTTGTAAAAGGTTGGTTGGGATAGGTTAGGTTAGCCATAGTTAGGTTTGTCTGAACTAGGTTTGAGAGAAGTTTTGTTAATTTATGTTTTCATAGTTATTTATGAAATAATCTCATTTTAAAAATAAATTTTTCACAAGATTCGATTAGGTTAGGTTAGATTTTAGTTTATTGATTTATATTTTCAAGTTTTAATATCCCATCCCTTTTTCTTCAACAATTTTTTATTCATCGGGACGTCGGTTAAGTTTTTTTTTAGTATCAGAAGCACCGAATATATTATTTTGGATAATTAGAAGATTAAAATTTTATGAAATACATTGTAATAAGAATCTTAGATTTTATTTAATGAAAACCTTGTTAGTTTAGTATCTTTTTAATAGGGTTTTTGTGTACCCTTTGTAACCATATATTATACTCGGGGTATATTCATACTTTTTTTTACAGAAAAACATTTTTTTCAAGTTTTTTCAGATTTTTTTGTTTTATGGTACATGATATTTTTACTTATTCAGGTAGCAATCAACAAGACAAAGCCAACGACACCACTTACGCCGTGATCGGACATTTAAAGGTCCTGGAAATTCCGAAAAAAAAACCCCTCCCACCCACCCGTTTGCTCCGGGCCATATCAATTCCGTAGGAAATTGGTACAGTTAGGTTTGATAAAGTTAGGTTTGATTATGTTAGGTTTGCCAAGGTTTTGTTTGTAAAAGGTTGGTTGGGATAGGTTAGGTTAGCCATAGTTAGGTTTGTCTGAACTAGGTTTGAGAGAAGTTTTGTTAATTTATGTTTTCATAGTTATTTATGAAATAATCTCATTTTAAAAATAAATTTTTCACAAGATTCGGTTAGGTTAGGTTAGATTTTAGTTTATTGATTTATATTTTCAAGTTTTAATATCCCATCCCTTTTTCTTCAACAATTTTTTATTCATCGGGACGTCGGTTAAGTTTTTTTTTAGTATCAGAAGCACCGAATATATTATTTTGGATAATTAGAAGATTAAAATTTTATGAAATACATTGTAATAAGAATCTTAGATTTTATTTAATGAAAACCTTGTTAGTTTAGTATCTTTTTAATAGGGTTTTTGTGTACCCTTTGTAACCATATATTATACTCGGGGTATATTCATACTTTTTTTTACAGAAAAACATTTTTTTCAAGTTTTTTCAGATTTTTTTGTTTTATGGTACATGATATTTTTACTTATTCAGGTAGCAATCAACAAGACAAAGCCAACGACACCACTTACGCCGTGATCGGACATTTAAAGGTCCTGGAAATTCCGAAAAAAAAACCCCTCCCACCCACCCGTTTGCTCCGGGCCATATCAATTCCGTAGGAAATTGGTACAGTTAGGTTTGATAAAGTTAGGTTTGATTATGTTAGGTTTGCCAAGGTTTTGTTTGTAAAAGGTTGGTTGGGATAGGTTAGGTTAGCCATAGTTAGGTTTGTCTGAACTAGGTTTGAGAGAAGTTTTGTTAATTTATGTTTTCATAGTTATTTATGAAATAATCTCATTTTAAAAATAAATTTTTCACAAGATTCGGTTAGGTTAGGTTAGATTTTAGTTTATTGATTTATATTTTCAAGTTTTAATATCCCATCCCTTTTTCTTCAACAATTTTTTATTCATCGGGACGTCGGTTAAGTTTTTTTTTAGTATCAGAAGCACCGAATATATTATTTTGGATAATTAGAAGATTAAAATTTTATGAAATACATTGTAATAAGAATCTTAGATTTTATTTAATGAAAACCTTGTTAGTTTAGTATCTTTTTAATAGGGTTTTTGTGTACCCTTTGTAACCATATATTATACTCGGGGTATATTCATACTTTTTTTTACAGAAAAACATTTTTTTCAAGTTTTTTCAGATTTTTTTGTTTTATGGTACATGATATTTTTACTTATTCAGGTAGCAATCAACAAGACAAAGCCAACGACACCACTTACGCCGTGATCGGACATTTAAAGGTCCTGGAAATTCCGAAAAAAAAACCCCTCCCACCCACCCGTTTGCTCCGGGCCATATCAATTCCGTAGGAAATTGGTACAGTTAGGTTTGATAAAGTTAGGTTTGATTATGTTAGGTTTGCCAAGGTTTTGTTTGTAAAAGGTTGGTTGGGATAGGTTAGGTTAGCCATAGTTAGGTTTGTCTGAACTAGGTTTGAGAGAAGTTTTGTTAATTTATGTTTTCATAGTTATTTATGAAATAATCTCATTTTAAAAATAAATTTTTCACAAGATTCGGTTAGGTTAGGTTAGATTTTAGTTTATTGATTTATATTTTCAAGTTTTAATATCCCATCCCTTTTTCTTCAACAATTTTTTATTCATCGGGACGTCGGTTAAGTTTTTTTTTAGTATCAGAAGCACCGAATATATTATTTTGGATAATTAGAAGATTAAAATTTTATGAAATACATTGTAATAAGAATCTTAGATTTTATTTAATGAAAACCTTGTTAGTTTAGTATCTTTTTAATAGGGTTTTTGTGTACCCTTTGTAACCATATATTATACTCGGGGTATATTCATACTTTTTTTTACAGAAAAACATTTTTTTCAAGTTTTTTCAGATTTTTTTGTTTTATGGTACATGATATTTTTACTTATTCAGGTAGCAATCAACAAGACAAAGCCAACGACACCACTTACGCCGTGATCGGACATTTAAAGGTCCTGGAAATTCCGAAAAAAAAACCCCTCCCACCCACCCGTTTGCTCCGGGCCATATCAATTCCGTAGGAAATTGGTACAGTTAGGTTTGATAAAGTTAGGTTTGATTATGTTAGGTTTGCCAAGGTTTTGTTTGTAAAAGGTTGGTTGGGATAGGTTAGGTTAGCCATAGTTAGGTTTGTCTGAACTAGGTTTGAGAGAAGTTTTGTTAATTTATGTTTTCATAGTTATTTATGAAATAATCTCATTTTAAAAATAAATTTTTCACAAGATTCGGTTAGGTTAGGTTAGATTTTAGTTTATTGATTTATATTTTCAAGTTTTAATATCCCATCCCTTTTTCTTCAACAATTTTTTATTCATCGGGACGTCGGTTAAGTTTTTTTTTAGTATCAGAAGCACCGAATATATTATTTTGGATAATTAGAAGATTAAAATTTTATGAAATACATTGTAATAAGAATCTTAGATTTTATTTAATGAAAACCTTGTTAGTTTAGTATCTTTTTAATAGGGTTTTTGTGTACCCTTTGTAACCATATATTATACTCGGGGTATATTCATACTTTTTTTTACAGAAAAACATTTTTTTCAAGTTTTTTCAGATTTTTTTGTTTTATGGTACATGATATTTTTACTTATTCAGGTAGCAATCAACAAGACAAAGCCAACGACACCACTTACGCCGTGATCGGACATTTAAAGGTCCTGGAAATTCCGAAAAAAAAACCCCTCCCACCCACCCGTTTGCTCCGGGCCATATCAATTCCGTAGGAAATTGGTACAGTTAGGTTTGATAAAGTTAGGTTTGATTATGTTAGGTTTGCCAAGGTTTTGTTTGTAAAAGGTTGGTTGGGATAGGTTAGGTTAGCCATAGTTAGGTTTGTCTGAACTAGGTTTGAGAGAAGTTTTGTTAATTTATGTTTTCATAGTTATTTATGAAATAATCTCATTTTAAAAATAAATTTTTCACAAGATTCGGTTAGGTTAGGTTAGATTTTAGTTTATTGATTTATATTTTCAAGTTTTAATATCCCATCCCTTTTTCTTCAACAATTTTTTATTCATCGGGACGTCGGTTAAGTTTTTTTTTAGTATCAGAAGCACCGAATATATTATTTTGGATAATTAGAAGATTAAAATTTTATGAAATACATTGTAATAAGAATCTTAGATTTTATTTAATGAAAACCTTGTTAGTTTAGTATCTTTTTAATAGGGTTTTTGTGTACCCTTTGTAACCATATATTATACTCGGGGTATATTCATACTTTTTTTTACAGAAAAACATTTTTTTCAAGTTTTTTCAGATTTTTTTGTTTTATGGTACATGATATTTTTACTTATTCAGGTAGCAATCAACAAGACAAAGCCAACGACACCACTTACGCCGTGATCGGACATTTAAAGGTCCTGGAAATTCCGAAAAAAAAACCCCTCCCACCCACCCGTTTGCTCCGGGCCATATCAATTCCGTAGGAAATTGGTACAGTTAGGTTTGATAAAGTTAGGTTTGATTATGTTAGGTTTGCCAAGGTTTTGTTTGTAAAAGGTTGGTTGGGATAGGTTAGGTTAGCCATAGTTAGGTTTGTCTGAACTAGGTTTGAGAGAAGTTTTGTTAATTTATGTTTTCATAGTTATTTATGAAATAATCTCATTTTAAAAATAAATTTTTCACAAGATTCGGTTAGGTTAGGTTAGATTTTAGTTTATTGATTTATATTTTCAAGTTTTAATATCCCATCCCTTTTTCTTCAACAATTTTTTATTCATCGGGACGTCGGTTAAGTTTTTTTTTAGTATCAGAAGCACCGAATATATTATTTTGGATAATTAGAAGATTAAAATTTTATGAAATACATTGTAATAAGAATCTTAGATTTTATTTAATGAAAACCTTGTTAGTTTAGTATCTTTTTAATAGGGTTTTTGTGTACCCTTTGTAACCATATATTATACTCGGGGTATATTCATACTTTTTTTTACAGAAAAACATTTTTTTCAAGTTTTTTCAGATTTTTTTGTTTTATGGTACATGATATTTTTACTTATTCAGGTAGCAATCAACAAGACAAAGCCAACGACACCACTTACGCCGTGATCGGACATTTAAAGGTCCTGGAAATTCCGAAAAAAAAACCCCTCCCACCCACCCGTTTGCTCCGGGCCATATCAATTCCGTAGGAAATTGGTACAGTTAGGTTTGATAAAGTTAGGTTTGATTATGTTAGGTTTGCCAAGGTTTTGTTTGTAAAAGGTTGGTTGGGATAGGTTAGGTTAGCCATAGTTAGGTTTGTCTGAACTAGGTTTGAGAGAAGTTTTGTTAATTTATGTTTTCATAGTTATTTATGAAATAATCTCATTTTAAAAATAAATTTTTCACAAGATTCGGTTAGGTTAGGTTAGATTTTAGTTTATTGATTTATATTTTCAAGTTTTAATATCCCATCCCTTTTTCTTCAACAATTTTTTATTCATCGGGACGTCGGTTAAGTTTTTTTTTAGTATCAGAAGCACCGAATATATTATTTTGGATAATTAGAAGATTAAAATTTTATGAAATACATTGTAATAAGAATCTTAGATTTTATTTAATGAAAACCTTGTTAGTTTAGTATCTTTTTAATAGGGTTTTTGTGTACCCTTTGTAACCATATATTATACTCGGGGTATATTCATACTTTTTTTTACAGAAAAACATTTTTTTCAAGTTTTTTCAGATTTTTTTGTTTTATGGTACATGATATTTTTACTTATTCAGGTAGCAATCAACAAGACAAAGCCAACGACACCACTTACGCCGTGATCGGACATTTAAAGGTCCTGGAAATTCCGAAAAAAAAACCCCTCCCACCCACCCGTTTGCTCCGGGCCATATCAATTCCGTAGGAAATTGGTACAGTTAGGTTTGATAAAGTTAGGTTTGATTATGTTAGGTTTGCCAAGGTTTTGTTTGTAAAAGGTTGGTTGGGATAGGTTAGGTTAGCCATAGTTAGGTTTGTCTGAACTAGGTTTGAGAGAAGTTTTGTTAATTTATGTTTTCATAGTTATTTATGAAATAATCTCATTTTAAAAATAAATTTTTCACAAGATTCGGTTAGGTTAGGTTAGATTTTAGTTTATTGATTTATATTTTCAAGTTTTAATATCCCATCCCTTTTTCTTCAACAATTTTTTATTCATCGGGACGTCGGTTAAGTTTTTTTTTAGTATCAGAAGCACCGAATATATTATTTTGGATAATTAGAAGATTAAAATTTTATGAAATACATTGTAATAAGAATCTTAGATTTTATTTAATGAAAACCTTGTTAGTTTAGTATCTTTTTAATAGGGTTTTTGTGTACCCTTTGTAACCATATATTATACTCGGGGTATATTCATACTTTTTTTTACAGAAAAACATTTTTTTCAAGTTTTTTCAGATTTTTTTGTTTTATGGTACATGATATTTTTACTTATTCAGGTAGCAATCAACAAGACAAAGCCAACGACACCACTTACGCCGTGATCGGACATTTAAAGGTCCTGGAAATTCCGAAAAAAAAACCCCTCCCACCCACCCGTTTGCTCCGGGCCATATCAATTCCGTAGGAAATTGGTACAGTTAGGTTTGATAAAGTTAGGTTTGATTATGTTAGGTTTGCCAAGGTTTTGTTTGTAAAAGGTTGGTTGGGATAGGTTAGGTTAGCCATAGTTAGGTTTGTCTGAACTAGGTTTGAGAGAAGTTTTGTTAATTTATGTTTTCATAGTTATTTATGAAATAATCTCATTTTAAAAATAAATTTTTCACAAGATTCGGTTAGGTTAGGTTAGATTTTAGTTTATTGATTTATATTTTCAAGTTTTAATATCCCATCCCTTTTTCTTCAACAATTTTTTATTCATCGGGACGTCGGTTAAGTTTTTTTTTAGTATCAGAAGCACCGAATATATTATTTTGGATAATTAGAAGATTAAAATTTTATGAAATACATTGTAATAAGAATCTTAGATTTTATTTAATGAAAACCTTGTTAGTTTAGTATCTTTTTAATAGGGTTTTTGTGTACCCTTTGTAACCATATATTATACTCGGGGTATATTCATACTTTTTTTTACAGAAAAACATTTTTTTCAAGTTTTTTCAGATTTTTTTGTTTTATGGTACATGATATTTTTACTTATTCAGGTAGCAATCAACAAGACAAAGCCAACGACACCACTTACGCCGTGATCGGACATTTAAAGGTCCTGGAAATTCCGAAAAAAAAACCCCTCCCACCCACCCGTTTGCTCCGGGCCATATCAATTCCGTAGGAAATTGGTACAGTTAGGTTTGATAAAGTTAGGTTTGATTATGTTAGGTTTGCCAAGGTTTTGTTTGTAAAAGGTTGGTTGGGATAGGTTAGGTTAGCCATAGTTAGGTTTGTCTGAACTAGGTTTGAGAGAAGTTTTGTTAATTTATGTTTTCATAGTTATTTATGAAATAATCTCATTTTAAAAATAAATTTTTCACAAGATTCGGTTAGGTTAGGTTAGATTTTAGTTTATTGATTTATATTTTCAAGTTTTAATATCCCATCCCTTTTTCTTCAACAATTTTTTATTCATCGGGACGTCGGTTAAGTTTTTTTTTAGTATCAGAAGCACCGAATATATTATTTTGGATAATTAGAAGATTAAAATTTTATGAAATACATTGTAATAAGAATCTTAGATTTTATTTAATGAAAACCTTGTTAGTTTAGTATCTTTTTAATAGGGTTTTTGTGTACCCTTTGTAACCATATATTATACTCGGGGTATATTCATACTTTTTTTTACAGAAAAACATTTTTTTCAAGTTTTTTCAGATTTTTTTGTTTTATGGTACATGATATTTTTACTTATTCAGGTAGCAATCAACAAGACAAAGCCAACGACACCACTTACGCCGTGATCGGACATTTAAAGGTCCTGGAAATTCCGAAAAAAAAACCCCTCCCACCCACCCGTTTGCTCCGGGCCATATCAATTCCGTAGGAAATTGGTACAGTTAGGTTTGATAAAGTTAGGTTTGATTATGTTAGGTTTGCCAAGGTTTTGTTTGTAAAAGGTTGGTTGGGATAGGTTAGGTTAGCCATAGTTAGGTTTGTCTGAACTAGGTTTGAGAGAAGTTTTGTTAATTTATGTTTTCATAGTTATTTATGAAATAATCTCATTTTAAAAATAAATTTTTCACAAGATTCGGTTAGGTTAGGTTAGATTTTAGTTTATTGATTTATATTTTCAAGTTTTAATATCCCATCCCTTTTTCTTCAACAATTTTTTATTCATCGGGACGTCGGTTAAGTTTTTTTTTAGTATCAGAAGCACCGAATATATTATTTTGGATAATTAGAAGATTAAAATTTTATGAAATACATTGTAATAAGAATCTTAGATTTTATTTAATGAAAACCTTGTTAGTTTAGTATCTTTTTAATAGGGTTTTTGTGTACCCTTTGTAACCATATATTATACTCGGGGTATATTCATACTTTTTTTTACAGAAAAACATTTTTTTCAAGTTTTTTCAGATTTTTTTGTTTTATGGTACATGATATTTTTACTTATTCAGGTAGCAATCAACAAGACAAAGCCAACGACACCACTTACGCCGTGATCGGACATTTAAAGGTCCTGGAAATTCCGAAAAAAAAACCCCTCCCACCCACCCGTTTGCTCCGGGCCATATCAATTCCGTAGGAAATTGGTACAGTTAGGTTTGATAAAGTTAGGTTTGATTATGTTAGGTTTGCCAAGGTTTTGTTTGTAAAAGGTTGGTTGGGATAGGTTAGGTTAGCCATAGTTAGGTTTGTCTGAACTAGGTTTGAGAGAAGTTTTGTTAATTTATGTTTTCATAGTTATTTATGAAATAATCTCATTTTAAAAATAAATTTTTCACAAGATTCGGTTAGGTTAGGTTAGATTTTAGTTTATTGATTTATATTTTCAAGTTTTAATATCCCATCCCTTTTTCTTCAACAATTTTTTATTCATCGGGACGTCGGTTAAGTTTTTTTTTAGTATCAGAAGCACCGAATATATTATTTTGGATAATTAGAAGATTAAAATTTTATGAAATACATTGTAATAAGAATCTTAGATTTTATTTAATGAAAACCTTGTTAGTTTAGTATCTTTTTAATAGGGTTTTTGTGTACCCTTTGTAACCATATATTATACTCGGGGTATATTCATACTTTTTTTTACAGAAAAACATTTTTTTCAAGTTTTTTCAGATTTTTTTGTTTTATGGTACATGATATTTTTACTTATTCAGGTAGCAATCAACAAGACAAAGCCAACGACACCACTTACGCCGTGATCGGACATTTAAAGGTCCTGGAAATTCCGAAAAAAAAACCCCTCCCACCCACCCGTTTGCTCCGGGCCATATCAATTCCGTAGGAAATTGGTACAGTTAGGTTTGATAAAGTTAGGTTTGATTATGTTAGGTTTGCCAAGGTTTTGTTTGTAAAAGGTTGGTTGGGATAGGTTAGGTTAGCCATAGTTAGGTTTGTCTGAACTAGGTTTGAGAGAAGTTTTGTTAATTTATGTTTTCATAGTTATTTATGAAATAATCTCATTTTAAAAATAAATTTTTCACAAGATTCGGTTAGGTTAGGTTAGATTTTAGTTTATTGATTTATATTTTCAAGTTTTAATATCCCATCCCTTTTTCTTCAACAATTTTTTATTCATCGGGACGTCGGTTAAGTTTTTTTTTAGTATCAGAAGCACCGAATATATTATTTTGGATAATTAGAAGATTAAAATTTTATGAAATACATTGTAATAAGAATCTTAGATTTTATTTAATGAAAACCTTGTTAGTTTAGTATCTTTTTAATAGGGTTTTTGTGTACCCTTTGTAACCATATATTATACTCGGGGTATATTCATACTTTTTTTTACAGAAAAACATTTTTTTCAAGTTTTTTCAGATTTTTTTGTTTTATGGTACATGATATTTTTACTTATTCAGGTAGCAATCAACAAGACAAAGCCAACGACACCACTTACGCCGTGATCGGACATTTAAAGGTCCTGGAAATTCCGAAAAAAAAACCCCTCCCACCCACCCGTTTGCTCCGGGCCATATCAATTCCGTAGGAAATTGGTACAGTTAGGTTTGATAAAGTTAGGTTTGATTATGTTAGGTTTGCCAAGGTTTTGTTTGTAAAAGGTTGGTTGGGATAGGTTAGGTTAGCCATAGTTAGGTTTGTCTGAACTAGGTTTGAGAGAAGTTTTGTTAATTTATGTTTTCATAGTTATTTATGAAATAATCTCATTTTAAAAATAAATTTTTCACAAGATTCGGTTAGGTTAGGTTAGATTTTAGTTTATTGATTTATATTTTCAAGTTTTAATATCCCATCCCTTTTTCTTCAACAATTTTTTATTCATCGGGACGTCGGTTAAGTTTTTTTTTAGTATCAGAAGCACCGAATATATTATTTTGGATAATTAGAAGATTAAAATTTTATGAAATACATTGTAATAAGAATCTTAGATTTTATTTAATGAAAACCTTGTTAGTTTAGTATCTTTTTAATAGGGTTTTTGTGTACCCTTTGTAACCATATATTATACTCGGGGTATATTCATACTTTTTTTTACAGAAAAACATTTTTTTCAAGTTTTTTCAGATTTTTTTGTTTTATGGTACATGATATTTTTACTTATTCAGGTAGCAATCAACAAGACAAAGCCAACGACACCACTTACGCCGTGATCGGACATTTAAAGGTCCTGGAAATTCCGAAAAAAAAACCCCCCCCCCCCACCCGTTTGCTCCGGGCCATATCAATTCCGTAGGAAATTGGTACAGTTAGGTTTGATAAAGTTAGGTTTGATTATGTTAGGTTTGCCAAGGTTTTGTTTGTAAAAGGTTGGTTGGGATAGGTTAGGTTAGCCATAGTTAGGTTTGTCTGAACTAGGTTTGAGAGAAGTTTTGTTAATTTATGTTTTCATAGTTATTTATGAAATAATCTCATTTTAAAAATAAATTTTTCACAAGATTCGGTTAGGTTAGGTTAGATTTTAGTTTATTGATTTATATTTTCAAGTTTTAATATCCCATCCCTTTTTCTTCAACAATTTTTTATTCATCGGGACGTCGGTTAAGTTTTTTTTTAGTATCAGAAGCACCGAATATATTATTTTGGATAATTAGAAGATTAAAATTTTATGAAATACATTGTAATAAGAATCTTAGATTTTATTTAATGAAAAC
Source organism: Autographa gamma (assembly GCA_905146925.1). Taxonomy (NCBI): domain Eukaryota; kingdom Metazoa; phylum Arthropoda; class Insecta; order Lepidoptera; family Noctuidae; genus Autographa; species Autographa gamma. The sequence continues at coordinate 4,926 of CAJHUD010000052.1, read as the reverse complement.
CTTGTTAGTTTAGTATCTTTTTAATAGGGTTTTTGTGTACCCTTTGTAACCATATATTATACTCGGGGTATATTCATACTTTTTTTTACAGAAAAACATTTTTTTCAAGTTTTTTCAGATTTTTTTGTTTTATGGTACATGATATTTTTACTTATTCAGGTAGCAATCAACAAGACAAAGCCAACGACACCACTTACGCCGTGATCGGACATTTAAAGGTCCTGGAAATTCCGAAAAAAAAACCCCTCCCACCCACCCGTTTGCTCCGGGCCATATCAATTCCGTAGGAAATTGGTACAGTTAGGTTTGATAAAGTTAGGTTTGATTATGTTAGGTTTGCCAAGGTTTTGTTTGTAAAAGGTTGGTTGGGATAGGTTAGGTTAGCCATAGTTAGGTTTGTCTGAACTAGGTTTGAGAGAAGTTTTGTTAATTTATGTTTTCATAGTTATTTATGAAATAATCTCATTTTAAAAATAAATTTTTCACAAGATTCGGTTAGGTTAGGTTAGATTTTAGTTTATTGATTTATATTTTCAAGTTTTAATATCCCATCCCTTTTTCTTCAACAATTTTTTATTCATCGGGACGTCGGTTAAGTTTTTTTTTAGTATCAGAAGCACCGAATATATTATTTTGGATAATTAGAAGATTAAAATTTTATGAAATACATTGTAATAAGAATCTTAGATTTTATTTAATGAAAACCTTGTTAGTTTAGTATCTTTTTAATAGGGTTTTTGTGTACCCTTTGTAACCATATATTATACTCGGGGTATATTCATACTTTTTTTTACAGAAAAACATTTTTTTCAAGTTTTTTCAGATTTTTTTGTTTTATGGTACATGATATTTTTACTTATTCAGGTAGCAATCAACAAGACAAAGCCAACGACACCACTTACGCCGTGATCGGACATTTAAAGGTCCTGGAAATTCCGAAAAAAAAACCCCTCCCACCCACCCGTTTGCTCCGGGCCATATCAATTCCGTAGGAAATTGGTACAGTTAGGTTGATAAAGTTAGGTTTGATTATGTTAGGTTTGCCAAGGTTTTGTTTGTAAAAGGTTGGTTGGGATAGGTTAGGTTAGCCATAGTTAGGTTTGTCTGAACTAGGTTTGAGAGAAGTTTTGTTAATTTATGTTTTCATAGTTATTTATGAAATAATCTCATTTTAAAAATAAATTTTTCACAAGATTCGGTTAGGTTAGGTTAGATTTTAGTTTATTGATTTATATTTTCAAGTTTTAATATCCATCCCTTTTTCTTCAACAATTTTTTATTCATCGGGACGTCGGTTAAGTTTTTTTTTAGTATCAGAAGCACCGAATATATTATTTTGGATAATTAGAAGATTAAAATTTTATGAAATACATTGTAATAAGAATCTTAGATTTTATTTAATGAAAACCTTGTTAGTTTAGTATCTTTTTAATAGGGTTTTTGTGTACCCTTTGTAACCATATATTATACTCGGGGTATATTCATACTTTTTTTTACAGAAAAACATTTTTTTCAAGTTTTTTCAGATTTTTTTGTTTTATGGTACATGATATTTTTACTTATTCAGGTAGCAATCAACAAGACAAAGCCAACGACACCACTTACGCCGTGATCGGACATTTAAAGGTCCTGGAAATTCCGAAAAAAAAACCCCTCCACCCACCCGTTTGCTCCGGGCCATATCAATTCCGTAGGAAATTGGTACAGTTAGGTTTGATAAAGTTAGGTTTGATTATGTTAGGTTTGCCAAGGTTTTGTTTGTAAAAGGTTGGTTGGGATAGGTTAGGTTAGCCATAGTTAGGTTTGTCTGAACTAGGTTTGAGAGAAGTTTTGTTAATTTATGTTTTCATAGTTATTTATGAAATAATCTCATTTTAAAAATAAATTTTTCACAAGATTCGGTTAGGTTAGGTTAGATTTTAGTTTATTGATTTATATTTTCAAGTTTTAATATCCCATCCCTTTTTCTTCAACAATTTTTTATTCATCGGGACGTCGGTTAAGTTTTTTTTTAGTATCAGAAGCACCGAATATATTATTTTGGATAATTAGAAGATTAAATTTTATGAAATACATTGTAATAAGAATCTTAGATTTTATTTAATGAAAACCTTGTTAGTTTAGTATCTTTTTAATAGGGTTTTTGTGTACCCTTTGTAACCATATATTATACTCGGGGTATATTCATACTTTTTTTTACAGAAAAACATTTTTTTCAAGTTTTTTCAGATTTTTTTGTTTTATGGTACATGATATTTTTACTTATTCAGGTAGCAATCAACAAGACAAAGCCAACGACACCACTTACGCCGTGATCGGACATTTAAAGGTCCTGGAAATTCCGAAAAAAAAACCCCTCCCACCCACCCGTTTGCTCCGGGCCATATCAATTCCGTAGGAAATTGGTACAGTTAGGTTTGATAAAGTTAGGTTTGATTATGTTAGGTTTGCCAAGGTTTTGTTTGTAAAAGGTTGGTTGGGATAGGTTAGGTTAGCCATAGTTAGGTTTGTCTGAACTAGGTTTGAGAGAAGTTTTGTTAATTTATGTTTTCATAGTTATTTATGAAATAATCTCATTTTAAAAATAAATTTTTCACAAGATTCGGTTAGGTTAGGTTAGATTTTAGTTTATTGATTTATATTTTCAAGTTTTAATATCCCATCCCTTTTTCTTCAACAATTTTTTATTCATCGGGACGTCGGTTAAGTTTTTTTTTAGTATCAGAAGCACCGAATATATTATTTTGGATAATTAGAAGATTAAAATTTTATGAAATACATTGTAATAAGAATCTTAGATTTTATTTAATGAAAACCTTGTTAGTTTAGTATCTTTTTAATAGGGTTTTTGTGTACCCTTTGTAACCATATATTATACTCGGGGTATATTCATACTTTTTTTTACAGAAAAACATTTTTTTCAAGTTTTTTCAGATTTTTTTGTTTTATGGTACATGATATTTTTACTTATTCAGGTAGCAATCAACAAGACAAAGCCAACGACACCACTTACGCCGTGATCGGACATTTAAAGGTCCTGGAAATTCCGAAAAAAAAACCCCTCCCACCCACCCGTTTGCTCCGGGCCATATCAATTCCGTAGGAAATTGGTACAGTTAGGTTTGATAAAGTTAGGTTTGATTATGTTAGGTTTGCCAAGGTTTTGTTTGTAAAAGGTTGGTTGGGATAGGTTAGGTTAGCCATAGTTAGGTTTGTCTGAACTAGGTTTGAGAGAAGTTTTGTTAATTTATGTTTTCATAGTTATTTATGAAATAATCTCATTTTAAAAATAAATTTTTCACAAGATTCGGTTAGGTTAGGTTAGATTTTAGTTTATTGATTTATATTTTCAAGTTTTAATATCCCATCCCTTTTTCTTCAACAATTTTTTATTCATCGGGACGTCGGTTAAGTTTTTTTTTAGTATCAGAAGCACCGAATATATTATTTTGGATAATTAGAAGATTAAAATTTTATGAAATACATTGTAATAAGAATCTTAGATTTTATTTAATGAAAACCTTGTTAGTTTAGTATCTTTTTAATAGGGTTTTTGTGTACCCTTTGTAACCATATATTATACTCGGGGTATATTCATACTTTTTTTTACAGAAAAACATTTTTTTCAAGTTTTTTCAGATTTTTTTGTTTTATGGTACATGATATTTTTACTTATTCAGGTAGCAATCAACAAGACAAAGCCAACGACACCACTTACGCCGTGATCGGACATTTAAAGGTCCTGGAAATTCCGAAAAAAAAAACCCCTCCCACCCACCCGTTTGCTCCGGGCCATATCAATTCCGTAGGAAATTGGTACAGTTAGGTTTGATAAAGTTAGGTTTGATTATGTTAGGTTTGCCAAGGTTTTGTTTGTAAAAGGTTGGTTGGGATAGGTTAGGTTAGCCATAGTTAGGTTTGTCTGAACTAGGTTTGAGAGAAGTTTTGTTAATTTATGTTTTCATAGTTATTTATGAAATAATCTCATTTTAAAAATAAATTTTTCACAAGATTCGGTTAGGTTAGGTTAGATTTTAGTTTATTGATTTATATTTTCAAGTTTTAATATCCCATCCCTTTTTCTTCAACAATTTTTTATTCATCGGGACGTCGGTTAAGTTTTTTTTTAGTATCAGAAGCACCGAATATATTATTTTGGATAATTAGAAGATTAAAATTTTATGAAATACATTGTAATAAGAATCTTAGATTTTATTTAATGAAAACCTTGTTAGTTTAGTATCTTTTTAATAGGGTTTTTGTGTACCCTTTGTAACCATATATTATACTCGGGGTATATTCATACTTTTTTTTACAGAAAAACATTTTTTTCAAGTTTTTTCAGATTTTTTTGTTTTATGGTACATGATATTTTTACTTATTCAGGTAGCAATCAACAAGACAAAGCCAACGACACCACTTACGCCGTGATCGGACATTTAAAGGTCCTGGAAATTCCGAAAAAAAAACCCCTCCCACCCACCCGTTTGCTCCGGGCCATATCAATTCCGTAGGAAATTGGTACAGTTAGGTTTGATAAAGTTAGGTTTGATTATGTTAGGTTTGCCAAGGTTTTGTTTGTAAAAGGTTGGTTGGGATAGGTTAGGTTAGCCATAGTTAGGTTTGTCTGAACTAGGTTTGAGAGAAGTTTTGTTAATTTATGTTTTCATAGTTATTTATGAAATAATCTCATTTTAAAAATAAATTTTTCACAAGATTCGGTTAGGTTAGGTTAGATTTTAGTTTATTGATTTATATTTTCAAGTTTTAATATCCCATCCCTTTTTCTTCAACAATTTTTTATTCATCGGGACGTCGGTTAAGTTTTTTTTTAGTATCAGAAGCACCGAATATATTATTTTGGATAATTAGAAGATTAAAATTTTATGAAATACATTGTAATAAGAATCTTAGATTTTATTTAAT
>CAJHUD010000051.1:0-43056 GCA_905146925.1 Autographa gamma | reverse complement strand
CGGTATAACAGTAAAACTAATAATATTTATACAACGACAAAAAATTACCACCTACCGTCAACTGCTGCAACATTGCACGGAAATTGTCGTTTTTTTTTTAAATAACTCTTAAAGTTTACGTTATCTGTGCATTTATTTTCTATCGAGGCTAATTTAGACCATATGCCACTTATGTTAAGGTTCATAATGTCTAAATTGCTCTTCGTTTTGTCGATAGAAGTGGTAAAATTTGCAGGCAAACTTGTAGCCAAAAGCTTCAACATTGCCTAGTGGATTATTTGAATGATTATAGGCATTATTTAATAATGGAACCAATTTTAAATTCATCGCAGTTAGGTTAGGTGCCAGAAAGTGGACAATAATTGCTAAACATCCATTATTTTTATTTTGTCGAGTAGGCAAAGTTGTGTCGTGTCCAACATCATTTCCGTTTTTCTCCATACTAAATTTGAAAATAGTTAGGGCTGTGCCAAATAGAAAACCAAACAAGGCAAGGGTTAGTAAGGTGGGCAACAATGAACCAGTAGTACACATAGAATCAAGGCTTTTATTTAAAAATTCAAACCAAATACACGCTTCATTTTGGCTGCGTTTCACAGCTTAATTTTTGTTAAAAATATTATAAAATCAACACGTTATAAAAAAAACATTTATCTTTTTGTTAGAAGTCCTACCTACTTAGAATTACGAAGTTAGAACTTGGACCAATAAAAAAGAAAGACGGACAATCTAGTGAACAATCTAGTGAAGCTGTAAAACACCATGTCTAAGAAAAAAGAGATCACTGGGCAATGGTTGTGTGAGAAGGTGTATTGACTAATTAGACATGATTTTGTTAGGTTTTCCTCTGAATTGTTCGGAATTATCCGTCCTTTTTTTCTCGGTCTATTAGAAATAAAAAATAGGATATAATTAAATATGTAACGAGATCAATACGGTTCAGATTAAACAACTCTTAACACTGTTCTACAGATAATAACACAACAATAAAAAAACTAAAAAACTTGAATCCTTTGAGACGTATCAGTCTCATATTTATTTATATTTATATTAAACCTATTTATAATCAAAGATTTTGCTTATACGTACCTACTTGCTCAGTCATTAACGGTCTAAACATTTGTCATTTTCAATGAATAAAAAACGTTAGGTATTGGCCAAATGAAAGAGATTCATGTGACCAAGACGCACGTAAAAGACACGTGTTAGGCACCTAGCGAATTATTACCAGTTTCATAATTGTCATAATAGAATTGCAAATATTGTGCGTAAAAAAATCACATCTAACTAAATCGTAACTTTTAAAAACAAAATAAATGGTTTTCGTTAGGTATGATGTTTGAAAAGATACACATTACAATCATTTAGAAATAAATCTCATCAATTTGGTTATGCAAGTGATACACTTCGGGCTTGTCAGATATTTTAGACAACTCAACAACCTTCATGATCAAATCTCGTGGCACTGTATCTCTGTCAAGCCTACGAGGCTTCTTAAATTTTAGCTCGCCTTTAACACGCATCGTAGTGTAAAATGATATATCAAAACTGTCATCATTATTATGAGCCGTGACTAAACCAATATAGTATTTCCACGTGTTTCTGCTGTAATATCTCACCACAACTGTATCATTCGTTTTGATATATGAATCTGACTCTGAACTAATCAAAGCGTCATGTTTTAAACAGAGTTCGTCAGTTTCATTTTTGTGTTGAGATTTACTTGGTGGCCCCGAATTTGTTAAGCAAGATAGTGGTAAATCATCGGATTTTTCTGAGCTAATCAGAAGCGTCATCATGCTTTAGACATGGTTCGTCATTTTCATTTTGTGTTGAGACGTACTGGTGACTCCGAATTTGTAAAACTCCGAAGTTGTAAATAATCGGATTTTTCTGAACTAATCAAAGCATCATCATGCTTTAAACAGGGTTCGTCATTTTCGTTTTCGTGTTGAGACGTACTTGGTGACCTCGTATTTGTAAAGCAACATAGTGGTAAATCATCGGATTTTTCGGAGCTAATCAAAGCGTCTTCATGTTTTAAACAGGGTTCGTCATTTTCGTTTTCGTGTTGAGACGTACTTGGTGACCTCGAATTTGTAAAACAAGATAGTGGTAAATCGTTAGATTTTTCTGCGCTCAGTGAATCTATTTCATCTGAGATGTCCATGGTACTAGAATCGCTATGGACGCTTATTTCGTCAGACAAACTTGTACTTGACATCGAATACCGTGATGCTCTCTTCTTTTTGTACTTTTGTCCAGTTTTTATTTTTTATTTTCCTTTTTTATGTGTTTTCTGACAGTTGGTGAGGGTATGATTGGATGTGTTTTTTTCACTTTATTTCCTGGCGTAATTTTTGTGGATAATGCGTCTAAACCAACAAATACTTTATTTTGAATTGTTTTCAATCGAGTGTATTGGTCTTTGGGTCCTTCGATCTAACAGACTCACTGGCACCAGATGGCCCTGGGTGTAACAATTTTGTCTGTTAATAGTTCTATTTTAGGCTTCGCTGTAGATATTTTCTTCACCCTGCAGTTATCACTATTCATTGTATCTGTCCTTTGCAAGCATATTGGCAGGTCATGGTCATTTGTAGCCGTGAATGCGGTATTTTTCTTTATCATGGTGGGACACTTGACCCAAGAGGCGAACACATGACTTAAGCTGTTTCTTCTTAGCAGTCTGGCTTCTTGATTTAATTGTTTGGCTAATGGATTCTCCAAACAATGATTTGTTGACAAACTGTGTACATATAACTTTCAAGGTATTTGGCTGTTGTAATGTTTGGGCGTTTTCTTTGTTTATGTCTTTGTTTTTTTTTCTTTTTACTGTAGATTTTTCTTTGACCTTGACGAACTTGCTTACATCTTCTGTAGAAACCGATTTTCTGCTACTACTGTCATTTTTTTGTTTTTGTTGTCTTGATCTGAGTCTGGGGGTTTTCTGTTTTCTCCAAATACTCTAAAAAGAGCAGCATCAAACTGTTTTGCTTCATCTGCTGATACCACTGGTATTTTCCCAAGCACTCTTGAAGGATTAAAAGGAAATATACCACACGCCGCAAAACCGCTACATATGGTTTGAGTACTAGACATATGTATGTTTGTCATTAGCTGTCGAAGTAGCTGCGGAAAATGAGTCTTATTCAGTGTCGTCACGTTGGTGTTTTTGACTTTATGGTCAAGTAAAATTTTACGCCATACTTTCTTCATTGGCGCAAAAAATGCAACGTCAAGAGGTTGGGTCATGTGTGTTGAATTTGGCGGTAAAAAACACTAAATTGATGTTATTTTCCTTGCATAATTGTACAACTTCAACACTTAAGTGGGATGACAAATTATCCCCGATGACAACTTTCGGCCCTTCCAATGAATTCGCCCAATGGTAACACAATGGTTTTGAACCAGTCATCGAAGCAGACCATATCGAACCATCCAGATTTTGTCCGATTATATCGTGTATTTGGTGGTCCATCTCGACACCACTGGGACCATAAATGTTCAGCTTTATACACCACATATGGCGGTAAGCATTTGCCATCACCTGTTACGCTAAACATGATGGATACAGCCGTTTTACTCGAGTTTAAAACCCGCTCCGGGTGTTTTGGTCCCTCTTTTGAAGGGCTGCTTTTGATGACCCAGGATCGTCGCTTAAGTTTGTTTCGTCAAAGTTTAGGATGTTTTGACCTGGAACGTCCTTGATTGATTCCTTTAGATGGTCAAAATACGTGGGGACATTTCTTCGATTGTTTTTGCGGCACGATTGCGTTTGATGTTTTGCATAGCTCGCATTGAAAATTGGTGTCGCTCCAGAAAACTACGCGCCCAACGTTCACCAGCAGTTTGCCATTAAATAAATAATTTCGTCCACTTTTTTGTATATAATTGTATACCACTAAACGTAAATCAAGCATCGACAGGGGACAACCGAACTTTCCCGCAAGTTCTACTACATCTGCAATATGACTTTCGTCTTCGACTGTTAGTTCATTTGGTCGACCTACAGCTTTCTCGTGCTTATTTTTGCAAGTGATTTAAAATTGTGCGTCGCGGATTCCAAATTGTTTTTCGGCTTCATATGACGAAAGGGATTTCGATTTTACTAAGTCCACAGCAAGTTTTAGGGTCTCTTCAGAGTAATCTGCATATCGCCTGGCTCCCGCTTTTCGTCTGCTTTTCTTTCCCATGTTTAAAGTACATAGTAAAAGATACCAAAAATAATAATAATTATACTAAATTGGGAAGTTGAAAAAAGCTTGCAAAAATAAGCAGATGGTCCTATACGTAAAATCGAATTAAGTATCCACTAAAAACTATTCAAACAAGACATAAGAACAATAAGAAAGGAAACAGGAAGTACTTGTAATTAAAATATTAAAGTTCGGTATGAAACTCAATAGGTAGTAGGTACTTCGCGCAAAAATCCATACCATCACGGAATAATAAAAACATATGCATACCATCATCACCTTTTATTATCACGTAGGTAGTCAGGTAAATAGAGACAACCCTAGCCCTAGGCAAACTTGTAGCATGTATGTTTTAAAAACGCTTCACAACATTGCCTATCAATGTATTAGCCGTAAATCGGTACATAAACAAGTAAAATAAGGTTAAACATCGAGAAGAGCACTATAACTTACCATATGAACACTCTCCAAGTAGCTATCCGTGGTGTTTTTTACAGCAGTAGGAAATGTTTGAGAGGAACCGAAAAATCACGTGGCTGTTTTGCAAAGTTTGTTAGCGACTGACATCAAAACTATCAATGTTGCCACAAAAAATAAAAAATCGAATGGGTTGCCAGGTGAATGACAGCATTTCTCCCACTTTTGTAAGTTAAAAAATAATAACAGTTTGGTAGAAAATCGCAGTTTTATGAAACAGGCATAGTTGTAACTAGTTGGCAAAGTTGAAGCAGTTGACGGTATCTAGTAAAAATATTTGGATTTCTGTAATTTACCTAAACTTTAAATTGTTTAACTGGCACTTTATAAAGGCCGAAGTAATAAAAATTTTCAATGTTTCAATAAATAAAGGCCTATCGCAAAATACTTCATCGCACATAAAACAATTTACGTACTATATTGAACCATTCAGATATAATCCCCTTCAATATCTTTACATTTCGACAATATAGCGATCTATTATGAATTAAACCCAAAAATATTAGTATATTTTTATAATATAACGGCACAACTACAAATTGTTCTATATAATACAAAATGGTTAGAACAAAACTCACCTGTTTTATTGTCATAGAAGGGCACAAACACGAATTGCACAACGTTTGAACGGTCTGCCGTCGACAAGTATGGACACGTTACTGGTTGCGACCTTTATAGCAGTAAGAACGGGAGACGTGCGGGGGGAGTGTGAGAGAGACACAGTTATAGTTACAGAGTCGTTAACGTTTTTTTTTTCTCTCTCTGTCAGCGGTAGCCGTTAGATAATTTCGTTTTGTGCACTTAGCATTCAAAATCAAACTTTTCAAAAATTTTGACTTGAGCCCTTATATTATTAAGGGTGCGATATGTTCCTTCACTCCAGTAGTGTCGCGTAGATGCAAATGTACAACTGACATGTACATATTAACTCCTATAAATTTTGATATATCGTCACTAGTTATAGAATTTGCTTTATCTGGTTGCAACTTGCTCTGCATATACATTGCTCTGTTCATGTATGAGATTAATAGCACTAGTCCTTCGGAAACAGCTACTTGAAAAAGCTATTGGCGTATCCAGACCCATTATGTTGTCAGGTAGATCGGTGCAGCCCATAAATGCAACATCCTCGCTGTTATAATAAATTGTGTTGTTGGTCCATGTCAATTTATCCTTTTTTCCCTTTTTTTTTGTTGTCCGTTTGTCTTTCTGTTTTTGTCCGTTATACTTTCATATTTAAAATCGTCTTCGAGATATACTGCCTCGAATTCATCTTGAGTAAGACTTCCTTCATCTTCACTTTTATCAGAATAATCGTACTCCGAATCTGTTTCTTCGATGGTTACGCCTTTGGGCGGTAAAAAATAATCTTCATCATCGGTCAGGTCTTCATCATCGCTATCTAAAGGAATATCACGCCCGCTTGCGTGTCGAGTCCCTGAAAATAAATAAAACACTAAATACCTTCATAAGCCCCAAACGTTTATAGCACCAGTAAATAAGAACAAGCAAAAAAACATATTTTTTATAACATTAGATGAACCCAGGGTGTAAAACTTCCCAAATATACAAACACGTTCGCTTGTTCTACTTTCTCACTATCAATAATTATTATAAAAAAAATAAATCCCTGTACGATGTACTTATTGCATGTAGTCTCATATCTGACCGAGCACTGGCACAAACTCTAATGCATGAAGTATCATATTTGAAAAACGTATGCATACATAACTGCATAGAGTATCATTTCAGATACAAAGTTCTAGTCCGTTTTTCGTCAAGAAGTATTTGATATTACTTACATGTTTTTCCGTTAAACTTCTTGGGATCCATTTTATTCACTCGCAAATAACAAAAATAATTTTAGCTAGAGGAAAAAATAGCCAAAATCGGCTTTTACAATCCACAAACCGCACTCACTGTTTGAATTGGCGGTTTTAAATATTCGGTGACAGAAATAACATACCACAGACAAGGTAAAAATCTGCCTATTTCTTTTTCACGTTCGGATACAACCATTGTATAGATATCAGTCATCAACACGTGGTATAGGAGGCCCAAAAATTATTTATCTGTGAAAACTCGTAGTGTATCAAATTTGGTACAGTATGCGGTAAAGGGTTAACTTAGCATAACATACATCCAACAATTATAAAGAGCGAAGAATACAATGAAGGATCCCTGCGTTACCATCTTGCTTCCCCGCGTAGTGTTGTTTGTTCTTCCGGTGGTAGTGACGCGCCCTAACCACAGACAATCATTTTGATTAACTACTAAAAAATAAAAAAAGGAACCGTGCGTGTGATTTGAACGCAAAAAAATGTGATTGAAGTGTATAAAAAATATTTTTTACTAGGTATCTAAACGATATGGGAAGCTCACTTATTGAACGGCATAAGAAAAAATTGTATATTTTGGTCATATATTATAATGAAAGACATTGAAAAAAGTTGCTATGTTTTATATGTCACAACTTTCTTTCGTCCGGCGCCCAATCAATTAATTGCAATAATATTGGGATATCGCACGTATCGTTATTACCTCTCTACTTTCGAAAATTAGATTTTTGCTCTTCCAGGCACGGTTGTGTGCGGCCCCATTTCCATAAATTTTATTTCATATAATTCGCAAATGTTCATAGGCCATTGTGGACATGCTCTGCATCTTTATGATCTGATTTGGCTTGTTTAAGCCGAAATGATCCTAAAGTAAAAAGCTCTATTCTCTTTCTGTTAAGCGAGGAAAGTAATCTTTTATTTGTTTGTTTCCAAATGCTATTCTTTGTATATTGTCGTCTTAGTCGCCTTAGTAGTGAAGGGAGCTATTCCACACTAGATTGGTTCCAAAATAGAGACAATTGAAAAAAGGAGGTACCTACAAAAAAATACTTTCGTTGTATCTCTTCTATTTGTATCCTGATTTCCATAATTTTTTGTAAGAAGGTAAAAAATTAAGGTGTTTAATTGCACCTCAAAATCTTCTCTGATGTAGTGTCCAGTCAGTGCAACATATGATTCACTTGTTCTGGACGTCCACAAGTCAGCAGTTATGCAGATACTTTTTGCTTCACTTGATACTTTTACGTTTTACTTGCGTTTACTTTCTGTTCTGTTTTATAATAACACTCTTGCAGTAAGGAACCCGAAAGAGTTTTTCTAGTTGGCAAATTGTAGCCAGGTATCCACCTTGAATATTTTTTAAATGATCTTTCTTCAACAATTGAGAATGGGTGAAATCCGTCGTTTAGTACATCGGAATCGATTTGTCGCTTTTGTTCTACGCAATTTTTTTCGGAATATAAGTTTCTATAACTCTCTGTCGTTTGGGTTGCGATGGTCCTGGTACTACTGATACTAAAGCAGGGTTCAGTTGTTAATGGCTGCACCGGTGCACTAGCTTCGAAATGACGCAGGCTGATTTTCCTCTTGATATACAGGGTGTTTGGCGCATAGACCGACAACAATTTTTGGGGGATTGGGTGGGTCAAGAGCTATCTTTAACCCATAGAACCCATGTCCTAAGTTTCACTATAATCAAGATACGATTTTTTTGTTTGTTTTTGAAACTTACCTGGTTCATCGTCCTTAAAACGATATAATTTTTTAGTTTGTTGTTATAATTGAACCAAATAACTTTTATTGCATTCTTTAATATATGATTATCCTAAATAAAACATAAAATCTTAGCAAAGCATAGCATATAACAAAAAAAAACACTTGACAAGCTTTCAAACTCTTAAAAATGAATTAATCTATGTAAAACGTCTAATTCAGAATTAATAAAAAAAAACCGAAAGGTATTAAGAACTTCATTTGATTAAAAAAAAATCTGTACCGTAGAGAACTTCGCCTGGTTTTTGATACACTTTTTTACCGTGCTCCCAAATTGTGAAGTATTTTACATCATCATACTCAAATAAAAAAGTACCCATTTGCCTAAGGCTACTACTTAAGTGTAATAGAACTCGAGAAAAGATAGTACTAATGACTAAAAAGACTACGCAAAGGTTGTAGGCGAAGTAAGGGGATTGTTTCTTATCTTCGCCTACCATGTGTTTCTCTTTCGTATAGATACTTAGGTGTAGATAGGTGTCACTGTCGACTATACTGAATATTGCATGAAGCAAAAATGAACTTAAAATCTAGTGCAATAAAGTTGATTATTGGAAAAAAAGTGGTAGGCGAAGATAGGGAACAGTCTGAAGTTGTTTTCATACTTTGCTTAGGGCTGTCGTAATACAAAAGGAAGTTATGAAAATAAAATTCAAATTATTATTAGAAAATTATTCTTTAATTAAATTATAGTTTAACAAATAATATTTGGCCCTCAAAAAAAAATTTCTATAATTATTATGTATTTTTTTTAACTTTTAAATTTACTTATTTATTTTATGAATTTTGTTTTTTTGTTTTGTGGTAATTGGTTGAAATCAAGGCACGGTAAAAAACCTTTTTTTAACAAATTTAGGTATACCAATCCTCTGAAATACGTTCTCCCAAGAATATAATTGTTCATTTTTGATGACTGTCCATCTCCAAAAATACTTTCCTTTTTTTATACAGTTCACCATCACTTCTTCGGCATTTTGCGAAGTAATCTGGCCTGGATATTTACAATTATCCCATGTCACAATAACATAATCATCGATACTGTAATTAAGTTTAGACTGCGCCAAGAGTAATGGAGTAATATGCTAGATTTGTCTTTACTATTGGAATTATGAAGATTAGAAACTGTCATGGTAGAAAAAAATCGCTGATTATCACAGGTAGTATGGTCTTGGAGCTTTGGTAATTGGACTTGAGTTCCGTCAGTGGTAATTCATCTTCTAAATTATCATCGACTTGTTCATTTGCTAGAATTAAATCTTCAGTTGAGGAAGCAAGGCTAATTTGTTCATCACTGCTCTCTGTCGAAGATGAATAAACTTTACGGACTAAGCGCTTTTTCTTTGTCATATCGGTGTGAAATTTTACACCTGAGGTTCCGGCTTCATCGATGGAGACTGTAACTGAAGGCTTTGTTTCTTGAACGTTCACAGTCAATTTGAAATCTAAGCTGGTCACAGATTTCCCAGGAGGAACATTAAGTTTTTTGTTACGCACTTTTTTCATAGGGGCACGATTCTCTTTCAAGAACTGTAACAGTGCCTTGTCAATGCTGCAGGATTCTTGGTGTGGTGTAGATTCGGGAAGTTTATTGATAACTTTGTCTGGGTTTAATGGATGTATACCGGTACTTCTAAAAGCGCTTATAATAACAGATTTTTTGTAACAACCCTAGGGGTAGGCGAAGGTTGAAAAAAACATGGCTGCATTGAGACCTTAACCACAATTTTTTACGATTATGCTTTAAATACACAACTTATTGCAAGACTAATAAACTTGTCTGAAAGAGGGTTTAAAATACACTTGCGTGCAAAAAAATCGACCCACCCCATACGCTTTCGTTTAGCACACGATAAATGAAAATCTGAAATTAATCAATGAATACTTTTCAGGTTGATTATTAAGTATCATTCTAAGGTTACAAGAGACCGGTTGTTAGTTTTAAAGGTTTTCGTTTATTGATTTTACAGACTGTAAAACAAAAACAGTTCAAGTGGCAAATTTTTTTTACTGACTAATTCGGAAGTAAAATTGAAAAATGCCATTAAATTTTGAAAGAAAACTTTATTCAGTAGCTTGTATTCCCGCCACGTGCTCTTATTGCTGCTTCCATCCTGTTTTTCATTGACCTAATTAATGTTTTTATGAATTCTTGGGGTATACCATCCCACTCCTCTTGAATAGCCACCTTTAGTTCCTGGAGGGTTTCTGGGAGCTGATTTCTGGCCCTGACCCTTCTCTTCAGCTCATCCAATAGATGTTCAATAGGATTAAGGTCAGGGCTCCTCGCTGGCCACTCCATAACAGGAATTTGCACCTCACGTAGGTACTGGATTACTATCGTTGCTGTATGTGGTCTGGCTTGTCCTGCATTAGCGTGAAACCCTCTCCTACAAATCCGGCGTATGGCATGACATGTTATTCGAGTACCTCTTAGATGTATCGATGTGCAGTCAGATTGCCTATCCGAGGTCCGGATACGAACTGAAGATCAGTTTTTCCTTCCAAAGAAATTCCGCCCCAAACGGTCCACGAACCTCTTCCAAAAGCCACTCGTTCTGCAATACAAGCTTGTGCAAATCGTTCTCCTTCTCTTCGGTAAACTCTCCTACGCCCATCATTTCCATGAAGACTGATTTAACACTCGTCCGTGAACAGTACGACCTTCCATTGTTCGAGTGTTCAATCAACGTGAGCACGAGCAAGTCGAAGCCGCGCTTGGCGATGCGCGGGGGTTAATTTTGGACCATTAACGGGTTAGTGAGGATACAATCCACTTTCTGCAAGTCTCCGTGGTACAGTCCATTCACTTACAGCTACACCGCGAACATTATTAAGTTGCTGTTGCACCTGAACACCAGTCAAATGCCGATTCCTTAAACTTGTAGACACCATAAATCGATCATCTCTTTCTGAAGTAGCCCGATTTCTTCCCGAAATTTATCGTCTATTGAAGCTCCCAGTCTCTAAAAACCTTCTGTACAATCGTCTTACTGCTGATCGACTTAGGTGAAGACGTCGGGCCACGACGCGCTGACTCAATCCAGCCTGGATCAGTGCTACAACTTGAGCACACTCAGACGGAGTAGTATCCATCATCGCAGAGAGGAAAAACAATTTAACTCAAGTAAAATGACCACTAAATCAGTAAAAATAACCAATTATTGAATAATCAATAAATTGATCAACTTTTAGCAGAACGCAATGTCACTGAGATTGCGTTATTAAAAATGAGAAATGAGGGTGTCTGAGTAATGGAGTCAATATCATCAACAACATCCCGTTTATTGAAGTGTAGGGTATGTCAAAATAAAGTTTATGAAACATACCTTCAAATTAAATTATTATATCTTGTTTGTCTGTTCTTAATTTTTATATACTATGTTTTGAAACGAAACTTAGAGGGTGGGTCGATTTTTTTGCACGCAAGTGTAGATCCTAATACAATAAAATGTTCAGCCTGCAGTCGAAAATGGGCACCTATCAAAGTTTTGTCCGTGTTAGAAAAAAGACACTCGTTGTTGTAACCGAAAAATCACTAGTGAAGTGAAGTTAGCTGCGTTTTGAACACAAAATTGTTGCCAGGAATAAAAAATGTTTAGTGTTTGGTAGTTTTAGGCATAGGTAGAAATACAAATATTTTGTAAATTATAACTTCTGAAACAGGCGAAGTTAGGGTTCACAGGTGAAGTTAGGGGGTTTTACGGTACTTAATATCCTTTCCAACTATACAGTGTGAGTCTTTATAATGTGCA
This sequence comes from Autographa gamma, assembly GCA_905146925.1. Classification (NCBI taxonomy): domain Eukaryota; kingdom Metazoa; phylum Arthropoda; class Insecta; order Lepidoptera; family Noctuidae; genus Autographa; species Autographa gamma. Next base: position 31,017 of record CAJHUD010000051.1, on the reverse strand, counting down.
CATATTGAAATGAGGGAATATATGCTTAATTTTATCGACGAAAAAAATATTAAAAAAAATCTAAATATTTTGTCATATATTTCATGGAATATTAAAAAAAAATGTTGTCACTGTGACCCCGTCGTAAACAAAGCGGTGTAACTTTTAAACTAAATGATCCATCACGACTAAACAAACTTCATAATGATTGGAAGTAATTAGGCGTCCTGATGAGATGAAAATTGTGAAAAATAATCGTCCTCAATTGAAAATAAACATGTTTTTTAGCAAAAATCTGTTTTTTTTTCATAAATTTTTACATTAATCGTAAAATTTCTCAATAAGACGTCGTGATTACCTATTTTTTTATTAATTTAAATTAATCTTTATCATATTCGCTACCCAATAGTAAAAATTGCATGTTTATAACTCACACACAACATTTTCAATCAAGCGTTAAAAGATGGCACTTCGAACGCGCAGTTTATTGTTCTCTTAACCCATATATGCCCAGAAAGATTTAGATCTCCGATGTTTATGAATTTTGGATATTGTTGTCCCTAATGGTAGTTATTTAACTGAAAATTAGTTATTTTCAGGTTCAGTAACTGGAAGTACCTTTTTTTCAGTGGGTCGATATCGACCCCTTGGGCAAATATGGTCTAGCAATGTGATAAATATAAAGGTAAACTAAAACAAAATTTGTAGTATAATAAGAGCTTTTATTATTATTACTATAAGACTAAAAGAACAAATCAACAAAGTAGGAACGTTATTATTTGGCATCTGGTACTTACAGACAAAAATATCAATCAGGTCATTAGGGTAATATTAGGCATGGAATTTCTCAAAGCACTTGTCATGGAGATTGACTCCACACGATCGGCACATTTTTACAGTTTTATTTTTGCAGAATGCACATCTTCTTCGGGTCTGCGAAACCATGATCATATGGTTAGCTGCATGTCTACGCACGGATAACGGCACGTTCGATGTCACTTTCAAAGGGACTCCAGGATGAACTCTCGCAGTCCCATACTTCAATAGCAATGTTCTTGCAATCGAGCGTCTAAACTCCAGCGTATCGATGTTGGCTCCGTGTGATCTGGCCAGCAAAGCGGAGTTATTGACTGTTACGTCAATTAGCCACGTCAGTAGAGACGTATTCCATTTTTTCCCTCTTATGGCAATGCGATACACACCAATGTTGGCGTCTAACCTATCCACTCCGCCCATAAATCTGTTGTATTGGGCGACCATATTTGGCTGATCAATTTCTATTCTTCTTTTTACAGCTGCTGAATATCTCTTCGCTTTTTGGATAGGCTGGACGCCAAACTCATTTGATAACAGCGTCACCACATTATTATCGTTCCAGCGCACGGAACAAATGCTGTCATTCTGATCAAATCGATAATCGTAAAACCCTCTGGCTTTTTTTTTAATGATTTGACATCCAGAAGTGGACATTTGTCCACTCTATTCTGCCGAACGGTTCCAGTGATTTTCACATTCTTAGTTTGTAGGCTACTCAGCAGCGAGGGCGACGTGAAAAAGTTATCGCAAAATACCGAAAACGCACAGTCAGGGTATACATTCTGCACAGCCTGTGTTAGTTTTGTGACTACGTGCTCGCCAAGTCCAGTTTCGCGTACTTCAGATCGCCCTTCATAGAGGTCTGCTTGTATGCAGTAACCCAGACGTGTAGCTGCCACCCATGCCTGGAAACCAAATCGTATTGGTTTGCCGTGTATATGCTGCTTGCATCCGTGACGACCAAAATACATAATCATAGACTCATCGATACTAATGTTTTTTTCAATCGGAGCATATATCAAAAACTTTTCGTTCATCATGTTAAATAAAGGGCGTACTTTTGCCATTTTATCACCTGGGGGTAGATTGTTGTTATCGGCTACATGAAGATACCGAAAAATCTCCTCAAAACGATTACGCCGCATGGATTTACTGACAAGAACGTTATGCGTGTCTTCGTTAAATTCCCAGTACATTCGCCGTCTAGGCAGTGGGGCGTAGCCAGTGAGAACAAGTATACCTATAAAACAGTAAATCTCCTCAGCCGATAGAGTGAAGGTCGTGTTAGGGTCTTTACTGAAGGCATACATTACTGAATGCCGCACAATGTGTCTAATCACCTCCAGGTCGAAAAAAAGCTCAAAAAACTCTATAGGTTCACTTTCAGCCGATAGAGTTGTTACTGATCGTAGTGGCGGTGCTGACCACTCAACTTCTGACTGACGTAGGTCTTGTTTGATCCATTTTCTTGGATGAGGTTGAGCAGCACGTTGTCGCCTCGATGAGTAACTGCGACTAGTGGAGGGAGTGACTGGATTGACATCCAAAGGTACAATCGGGGACATCTTCGCCTTATCACCTTACCGTCGAGAAACGGTTTTCGTCGCTTGCGCTCTTTCTAACGCTAGCGACACGCGGCGACGCCCCCTTATTTCTGATTTGTGTTTTAATAGTACCTATAATTGCCAGTGTCATTGTAAAAGTTGACACTGTGCACGAGTAAAACAATATATCGTATGTAATGTTCGTTGTTGTCGTCACTAAATACTACGAATGTTTTGACGACTTACGCAATATGTTTCTCTTATGCACATATTTTCACAAAAATGTGGATTCTATTTTATTTAAATGTCTTGAAAAATCTGGATCAATGGTAGTATTATATTTTGTTGTTGATTCTGCTGGATTTAATTAATAAAAAAAATATTTAGTAAAAATAAATTTAATTAAATTGATATTAATAATTTTATTTGGGTATTTTTTTGTTTTTTTTTTTTTTAATTTTTTATTTCATAATTAATTAAATTAAATTATTATTAATTAAATTAGATAAATAATTTTATTATTAATTAAATTAGATGAATAATTTTATAATTAATTAAAGGTGAATGGCAGGCTTGTATGGGGATTTCGTACAGCTAATAAAATTTCGTGTTTTGGTATATTTTTTGTTTTAATTGGTAGTTAATAGGATAGACAAGCCCTTTTTAAATTCCTAGATTTTTAGAACTTGGGAAGTAAAAGTTATAACCAGTTATATTTTTTAAGGTTATGTGCTAGTGTACCAATACAGATGGTTACATATAGGTACATAAACATTGTTTTGGTGATATAGTAAATGCTTTAGACTGCTTGTCGCTATCTTTGTAGTTTTTTTTACTTACCATTAAGTAGGCAGATTAAGATGGCGATCGTACCAACTCAGTGGGGTGCATTAGGAGATACCTATGTTCAGCAGCAGACTGCAAGTTTGATAATGATGAAGTGGTATATATATTCGACACATTCATTGTGCGTACAGCCAAGGAGTGGAATTCCCTGCCAGAGTCTGTTTCCTAATAGCTACAACCTGGGAGTCTAAGTCAAGAATGAATAGGTTACTTCTAGGCAAGCGTGCTCCATCGTCGACCGCATCGTCACTTACCATCAGGTGAGATAGTGGTTAAATGCGTGCTCATTATCAGTAAAAAATGTTGTAATGGGGTTTTGAATGTAGGTAAATAAAGCAATACTTTATTTTTGTTAGTACGTTTATTTTATTTTACTTACAATTAATTAATTCTTAATATTACTTCATCTAAGAAGGGGGCAGGTCGGGTTATACCTTCATGGCGAGCATAGCTAAGATACCAAATAACACTCATCACATGTGAGCAGCATCCCACTGTTCTTAAACCTACAATGCAGTTACAACAATAACTTCTGATTCCGTCCCGACCATTCATGTTTGTTTCTGCAATTATAAAAACAAAATAAGTTTTAGCAGATGAATGGCGGGACTTTATTTTAGCACGAAGCAACATTGGATTTAATCCCTCTAAACTATTTATTCTCTCTCGGGATACCTCTAGAGTATATATTCCATGAAAGCGGAAATGCTCACCCACATATGAACGGGCCTGACGAATTTGGTATACACCACATGCAAATAATATCAATTCCTCCATGGATAGCCGCGGAAAAGATAGGGTTGTCGTATCTATGGGTACAAACCAGGAACCGCGCCTGTTTAAATTATGTTCCACAACTAACTCGGCTATAGTGTTGGTTAAAAACAGGCGCTCATATATAATTGAAACAAACTGCTCTGCATGTACATTGTCTGCGAATGGCGGAGTAAAGGCATTCAGCAGAGCAGCTGCTATTTTAAAATCTGCCATAAGATTGCGACAACCACGGTTAAAATATTCATGGCGGAATATTTTAAAATCTCTCTTAAAACGGCCATTCACAGCTTCTACTACCCACCTGTTTATAGTTACACAGCGTGTTCTATTGGCTTCAAGAGTGGATAGCTGTGATTGGCCGTCTTCTTTAGTTTCAGGCATATGACCTATGTATCCTTTCTCATGCAGATTATCCATGCAGTCACGAAAACCTCTATCGAGAATAAAAACATCATTTTCTCTATAAAAATCATTGAATTCAGTTTCATTTAATAAATCATTCATTATGGTCGCATCATTTGTAGTGGCACTATATGGTCCACGTACATCTATGATATATCCATCAGAGGCACATAGGATAAATGGCTTTAATAAATTCCTATATTTATGTAGGGAATATGTATCCTTTTGGAACAAGTAATTACTGCTTTTTTGTGTATAGATATATGTTGCATCAGCTATTGTGATTCCAGGTTTTTGTTCAGGTGGTGCATCAGGCTCACCAAAAATGTGACTGGCAATGTAGGAATTTCTAGCTACCACCTGCTCCCTTCTTAAATGAGAAAAACCAAGAAATTGTGGTACATAGTCTGTTAACAAGATATTTCTTGCTACAGACATTAATGTTTCTAGCGTCCTTCTAGGTACTCGAAATAAACATGACAATCTGTCTCCCGAATCTCCAGTCCTTAACTTACACAATAAGGCTGTTAATGCAAAACTACCCCGATGCATATTCCTAAGCCTGGGTGTTGCTTCTAATATTTGTTCATGTTCTTGTTTACTTATGCCTATGAAGTACTGCACTTGGTTTTCAGGATAGTTTTGAATATTCTCATAAGAGATGTTTTGAAGTCCTTCCATTAATATAAAAATAATCTCTTCTATGTGTATGGAAGTAAAGTTATTAAGGCTATACTCAGCCGTATAGAGATTTCCATAATTTGCCTCCTGTCTATGCAGAGAACAAATACGAGCACCTCTTGGTATAAAATATTGAAAACGAATTAATACTTCTCGCCTGGTTTCTTCAGGCACAACATTTCGCTCTGGTTCCAGGCATTCTTGGAATATGCAATGCCCTGGTGTTTCAGCTGCTCTTCTTATATTGGGCAATATGATATGCTGGGGTCTTTCTTGTGTTTCTTCTGGAACATGTAAGCTCAAATCTTGAGCTTGGTCCCAGCAAACTCCACAAACTTCATTCATGGATGACATCTGTAAATAATTCATTTCATGAAATTGCCATAGATATAAAAATATCATTGATGAAATACAAATTAAACAATAAGTTTGATAGACATGAGTTGTGCCCAAAATGTTCAAGCATAAAAGAAACACAAACAAAAAGGAGGTAGAACACAGCAAGATTCCTGATTGAATGTGATTAACCAGAACTGGAGAATGGTTCATGATACAATAATTGGTTTCTTTCACCTTGCAAAAAATCTTCACCAAATAGCTATGTTGTGTTACTATGAGTGAATAAGTTTATTGCTTATTGGAGTGGAGAAGGGCTCATTTGACAATGGAAGGACCAGTATCCTTTTGTAGTTAGTAGAGCCAACCTCATGAGTGTCTCAGAGTTAGCAACATATAAGAGTAATGCCCTTTGAATGGCAAGTGTTGATAAGCTAATTACTATAAATATATTATACCTGCTGGTGCTCCAACAAACGGACAATGTTGTCTGGATTTCACTCTGCATCTGATGTTGTGGTGGACAGACTCTGACCACATACAGCACACAATAAAACAGAATGATCACCATCCACATGATTAGGTGAAGGGGGTAGAATGTCTTCAACCGGTGGAGCAATCCTAATTCTTCTAGCTTTAAGCCAACATGGCACACAAGCTTCATCTTCAGAACGAAGCTAAAAGATAAATAAAGAAATGCTTTCAAACATGCATGGTAATTCTGGGAAATAATTTAAATTATTTTATTTTTTATTAAATCAAATAAAGATGATTAATAATAACTATAGAAGGTATATGTTTTAAATACCTCTCGTGGTTGGATCCAATAAGACACTATATTAGCCACTCTTTGTGCTTCTTCATTTGCCCCTTCAATCAGAATTCTGCGTCGACTAATTCTTAGTATGGATCGTCCGCATACAACACAAACACTTTGATGGCCAACTCGTCTTCTCGGAATATTATCAGATGAATGTGTATGCATAGCTAGCTGCCAGCATGCATGGCAAACATGGTCAGCAGGTGTTATCTGGAAATAATGAAGTGATTTGGAGTACTGTTCAACAATATTTTATATACTTTCCTCTCCTTTTAGAGATCATACTATCAGAGTAATACCTATTCTAACACTCTTAACCAAGAAAGATAAATGTAAATAACAATTTGTTTGTTATACAAATACAACCGTGTTTGTTAGTTTTTTTAATAGTATTGAGATTGGTTTTAGCAGACATATATATTTTAGTGTGGTATAGTCTGGTTTAAACGGCAAGGACTACTTATCAACACGTAAAACTTATCACAGAATTCGTCACTGGCCCCTCATATGCAGAATGTTATTCGTAAACTACTTACATCTCTAGGATATGTCCACAGTCGAATAGTATTGACGAGAGCTTCACTCTCATCGGATAAAGCGTGCCTTCTTATTCGGGACAAGCGAACGTTGCAATTAACACATTGCAAACTCGTCATTTTAATTAAAGCACGTACACACACAGCACAGTTAATAAGCGTCCTTTCGCGAAATTACTATCAAGAGATAGAGTACGGAGGAACAGATGCTCAACTCAACGTAAAAAGACAGCCAGATAATTCGCTAAATTGCTCAGATGCAGTCACAAACCACAATCCAAAACAACAGCAAAGAATTCAAACTGAACTGAAATAAAGACAGATTTTGTTTACTTGTCAATAAATTGTTGCCATATGAAAAAAACATTGATGACGAAAATCAGTCCTATCATTAAATAGTCAACTATTATGATTTTATGCAACAATTAAGCATTCTAAGGTATAATACTTAAGTGTTTAATTATATTTAATGTTATTTCATTTTTAAATAATTAATTATCATTTCGTTATTGTGTTATTTTACATATGGCAAGTTCTAAAAACTTCTAAAACTGCGTTTAGTTCAGCTTTTATTACGTTTAATTATTAAAATCTTATTATTGATATTGTGAATTAATCCGGAGTCCTAAAAATAGTACACTTACATAAAAATAAATGGCTTAGTTGCCTTAATAAGTGGTATAAATTCTATAACAAAACAACAAAAAAAGTATGCTGTACTAAATCTGCCGTTCTCCTTTAATTAATAAAAAAAATATATATACAGGGTGTTACGAAACCCCTGTCCGACCCGAAAGGGTATTATAGGGTTCACAATCACATGCCCAAATAAAATATCAAAATTGGAATATTCATGATGATAACAATAATAATGAACTTTAAAATAGCCTTCGAAATCCATACATTTGAAGATAAATCAAAAACTACACCACCATTTTCGTCGCTATTAATGGTGGCCTTTTGTATGGTCATTTGGCAGAACCTGAGATGATGCCGTCAATATCAACCGCAATTTGGAGAAAAAAAAATTTTTGGTTAATTTTTTTTTAACCCTTTACGGCGCAACAACGTGTTTTTGTATTTTTTTATTGACAATAGATTCAGACTAACTATATAATGATGGGAAAAATAATGAAAAAAAAAATAGGTAAGAAAAGGTATTTATTTTTGAAAAAAATCATAGTGATGCAGATATGCATCATGGTGTTAAAACATATAAATATTACGAAACGTGAAAGGATCGGAAACAGTTGTTATTTTTGTTAAAACACAAGGCTATGCCGCACTTTTCACATTCTGTTTGGGCTGTTCCAGTGCAACCTGGATATTTGCACCTAAGCCTTTTGACAGTCCAAACAGGCCAGTGCCCTAACTGATCCAATCTGACGTCTTTAGGCGGGATATACTGACAAGGCCCTTTCTTCTTTTTGTCCTGGATGAGTGCTTCTACGTCACTAGTGCGCTTCAGCCGGTTCACCTTCTTATATTTGACTAAAGTCTCAGAAACTTCTAGTCGGAAATCAGCAGAATTGAGCACCTTGTCAGTGTTTGCCGTGTCAGCATGAATTCTTCTATATAGCAGCCAAGAATTACACATGGTCATGTCAAGAAAATGGTAAAAGAGTCGCATAAACCAACGTTTGCTTCGTAGCCTAATTTTATAATGACCCATTACGCTATCCATTAAGTCTACACCTCCCATATGGCGATTGTATTCTGCGACAATAAAGGGCCTTTCCACATCGATGTATATCTTTTGAGACTTCTCAAATCTACGAACGACAGATGTTGGATTTTTGCCAGCAAAGTTGGATACTAGGTGCACAATTTTATTATCTCTCCAGGCCACTAGGGATATGTCAATACCGTTATAGCTTGCGACCTGTTCGACTGAGGTGCCTCTAGGTTGCCTTTTCAGTTGCTTATCTTCTGGGAGTTTGCAATTAGGGATACGGTTTCTCCTAACGGTGCCTAAAGCTAAAATACCACGTCGTGATAAAAACTCAATCAAGGGCAAGGATGTATAGTAGTTGTCAAAAAACAGTCTATAGTTTTGGTTGGTAGGAATCTCTCTGGCAAGGCGGACAACTACATTAGATGAGGCACCTAATTCAGGCTCGCCATCTGCGCATATATTCTCCTGGCCACTGTAAACCTCAAACTTGTAACCATATCCACTCACACCACAAATCACGAAAAGTTTGAAACCCCACTTGTGGGGTTTGTCTGGCAAATATTGCTTTAAACCACATCGCGCTTTGGTTGAACACATTTGTTCGTCAACGGACAAATGTTGTTCAAAGGGCACTTTTGCAAAGTTCCGGTTTAGTTTTTCAATTATCGGTCTGATTTTATATAGTCGATCAGAATTTGGCTGACCATATGGTATCATTTTAGAGTTATCATTGAAATGAAGTGTTTCTCTCAGCAACTCAAACCGTTTTAGAGTCATGGTCTCGCGAATGTGGGTATAGCCAAACTTCTCTGACCAGTACATTCGCACATTGGGCAGATGAATTATGGACATGAAGTAAATAATTCCAATGAACTGTCTTATTTCCTGGCTTGTAACACTGATAGGTCTGCTGGAATCTTTTTGCACACTGTAGAGGTTTGTTTCGTCTCTTATGAGATCCACAATATCGTCAGTGAATAAATAAGAAAATACCTGATAAGGTGTCTGCAATTCTAGTATTTCATTTGGTAACTTGGAAGATTCCCGGAACCTCACCTGGTCTTCGTTCAGCTCTAAGTGTTTAGTTTTCCATATGGCATTTGTCTTAGGAACACGTGTGCTTCGTGAAATAGATACGGAACTGGTACTGGGTTCTGGAACAGTAGGCAGTGTCTCATATGGATGAATTGTAGTGCTAGTGTTGGTCTCAGAGATCGGTGGCAATGTGTCATTGTCCTGATTTTCTGGGTTTGTTACTTCGGGTTCCTCATCCGAGTCTTGACGCAAATACGGATCATTCTGTTCCAAAATGTACGAAGGATCAGCTACATCATCGTCGTCTGAGTAATCCAAGCCATCCTCACTATCTTCAAATTGGACTAAAATATTTTCCAGGTCCTCATTCGACAAATGTGGAAGCTTAGAAGCTGAACGTGTAGGCCTCGAACTCATATTGAACCTGGAATAAAAAAGATACCTATTTTGAAACACGTAAAAAATATAACAGTTTGGCGCAATGATGCATTACTGCATCAAAACAAAACTTGAACCAATCTCTGTAAATACAGAATAAAACATTTGAATTACATATAATCAGTGAAAATCAATATCTTACCGTTACTCCACAGCAATTCCACGTTGATATTTTCAGTAACTTATAAAAAATTTGCAATTGAAATTGCGTGCGAACTTCACAAACCGGTTCCGACGTGTTCGTCTCTTCGAGTGGCCGTAAAATACAAATTATGCCATCTATCGATAAATGTGGTAACTAAATTGATAGAATAGTTAGATGTAGTTGTGCATCGCTGCGTTAAAAGGTATTCAATTCGTTTCTTTGAACGAATTAGTAAGTTCAAATGGTATGATGCAGAACTGCAATTCAGCGCCGTAAAGGGTTAATTTTTTCATTTTTTTTTCCTTTTTTTGTAATTAGACATCGATACCTAACAACCCCGGATCGGACAAGGGTTTTAATTAATGATGGTCCTTTATGCATATTATTATATTAGTCAATAAATGTTATTTATTAGGCTTACGTCAAATAAACAAATTCTTATAACAATAAAAAAAATTACACTACGTAGTAGTAATAGTAGGTAGCTATTTTACTGAATCCATAATATTTATTTAAATTATTTTTAAATCATGTTTAACAGAGTTTTACAAAAAACTAAAGGAAAGTGGGCATGCACTTCTAACTGCCGGGCCAAAAGACGGTTATAATCGAATAAAAAAAAATACCTTGTATCAATTAGATATTCTGCTTCAATGGTTTGACAACCAAAATAATATTAATGATTTTAGTGTCGGTCTAACTATCCGAAAAAGACAAACAAAAGGTATATTTCTGTCCTTTTCTAACGCATGGCGTGCGCGCAGGATAGAGAGAGTTGCATTTTGTGCATTACATTACAGTTCTTGAGTACACTTTAACGATAACAATAAGCTGTCGCTAGCAAAATTGAACTGTTTGACAATAAGTTTAAGGTTTATAATAAGATGTTACTGTTTTTTTATTGTTTCTCATAGTTTTTTTGTAGCTTTTATTCTACACCCGACGTCCGTTTAGTGTGTTAATGTTAAAATACTATAATAGGTATAAGTATAGAAAAAAATTGGTTGGCATGTTAATATAATATATACTACATATTATATTAACAATGCAAACCAATTTTCCAATAGCTCGCATTATAGTCGTATTATATCTTTAGAGGTTAATAAGAAGATTATTGGTGGAACTTATAACATTACTTTAAACCGTCAGGGGGCTGATAATATACCTCGAATGACTCTTTAAATATAATAAGACTGCTAAGAATTATGCTACTAATATATTACATATCCTCATCAGAATCAACGTCCCAATTTAATCATTGAAAGTTAACAAACAAATCTCTAGCAAAAATTTCTACCTATATAGATTATATGTATTTATTTTAGAGGCTTTCTGATTGCCTATTAAATGTTCTGTTTGCACAGAAAAGACGAATTGTCGATCAATGGTCGTCGGAGTAAAAGGTTCGCCTTCTTAGGTTCTCAGCCTCCGCTGTCAGTCTTCTTCGTTGATGACAGGCCATGTCGTCACTTCCCGCGGGCAGTTATTTAGTTTTCCATCCTCTTCCTATCGTCTAAAGCCTTACTGTAAGAGCGCTGCAAACAAAATGTTTAAACAATTAATCCACATGTAATACAATTCTAATAAGTTTACAAAAACAACCAAAGACTGTTATCAAAAATAGATTTCGAAGAATCAGACAAGTTGGGTTCGAACTCGAGACTGAAGTTATAACGGGTAATACCAACCTACTAGACTATCACTACTCTCTGCTAATTTGGTCATCTATGTATTACCTACTTTGCTCTTCCGTGGTCTAAATCAACTACACGATTATAACAAATTCTCTCTCAAAAATTAAAACGACTATTTTTTAATCTACTCCAATAAAAAAATGTTTATTAGCGCGAGCTTGTTTATTAATACATTTTGCAGTGGCACCAGTGGCTAACTTTGATGAAAATACTTGACTTAACCAAAAACAAAATATATATTTTTTCAATCCAGTAAATATGATTTTATTTCGAAATAATTTGGTCATAATAACTAACATGCGCTTTGCGAAAACAAGTACTCGCAAGCTCTGGTTTATGACTCTTTTGTTAAAAGTGAGCCGACTAGTTTTTTTTCTATAGCAGTGGAATTCCATTGTCATAGCTCCGGCCAAACTGGCCGAATTTGCTACTTATTGTTTCATTTTTGAAATTACAATTAACACGTTTATTTAATTATTCTTTTAAAGGTTCTAGATCTGATATTATAATAACCGTAAAGAATGAAATATTATTGAAAAACACCTAACAAAACACTATTATAAAAAGATTATTCTTTAAAATAATGTGTATACCCTAAACAAGAATATAGCCGAACTATCTATTTAACTATAACTTTTTCTATTTAACATATCACTCGTTTGGTATGGTTACATAAATCCCAACAAAAGTATGAATGAAAATGCACTGACTTACTTCATACAGTGCGTTAAAGCTGTAGTTATTTTTAAAAGTATGTGTATTCCTATATGTGACGTGCAATACAGGGAAGTTTGAATAAAACAAAAATAGAATTGGCCACAAAGATCACGATCATCATGACTCACGCAATCAATTCTGAAAACATCCCTACTTAGCGTCACAACAGGCATTTTTACACATTTGTATTAAACTCATTATTAAAATGTCACTGTGAACAACACTGAATAAATCTGTTTTCATGTTAAGTGCAATAATAATTAGTATCTAAAACAATTTTGACCAACTAGAATTAAGTATTATGTAGTTCATGTTAATAATTTATTTTTCTAACCCACTACTTTGCAGACTCTTTATCTATCTGGTTTTAGGCTGACTTATAAAAACATAATGATTAAAATATAATTAAAATTTTAATACTTACAAATATTCGCAGGTCATCCGCAATTTAACTAATAAATTTATTCGCTCTTCGATCGGCAATTTTAGATATCACACAAACAAAATAAAAGTCCGGTAAACACGCTCGAGTATTCGTAAACAGTAGTCAAAGTAACGGAGAAAACAGCGAACGTCAACATTGAACAAACAGTGAGATGCGACTGACGTCCACAAAAATAGTCAAAGCATATATTTCCATCTCGTTACTGCAATGTCCTAATTGGTCAACGTCCCGGGAGGGCGGAGCTTCCGTGCCAGTCGCCTGCGTCGAACGTCAACCGAAATCTTTTAAAAAGTGATAAGGCTTCGTTGTCCCCGATTGTACCTCAATCGCAGGCTGCTCAACGTCTATGTTTTCTGTAACGTTGATTATGGATTCTTCATTGCCTGGCGTGTGTTGTATAATCATCTCAGCCGGGGCAAGAAGCTGATAGCGGTTAAAACTTGCAATATCATTGCAATCTTCGTCCCCTGAGTCACCGTCAGATATAGCACCTCCACAAGGCGGGTCCAAGTATATGTCAACGCCAGAAAAATCATGATCATCGGCCAAATTCTCCAAGATATCAGCAATTTCGTTAGTTGAGAGTACGAGGCGTGACCTGAGAAAAAGACATACACTCTGAATCATATTTGCCCAGAGGGTCAATTTCGACCCTAACAAATTTTTGTTTCAATATCAACAAAAATGGATAGTCCTGATTAGATTTTATTAGTTACTCATATGCTAAATACATATATTCATTTTACTAATTTATCAACAATACATGCAACAGTTCAAGCAAATAAATAAATACTTACATTTTTGTCACAAAAGGTTCACAATTTTGGTCGAAAAAAACGTGTCGCAACTTGCATGCTAACTTTTCAACTGTGATTGTTTTAGTATGGTATAAGTACCCTGTTTACAACTTACGTAAGTCTTCAAATAACTCATAGATGGCGTTAAACTCCAATAATTATTGACAGTTTTTATTTAGGGCGCTTTAGTACCCAACGTGTACCCTTGGGTCGTTTTAGTGCTCTTGGGCATATATGGGTTAAGGTTAGTTTATTTGGGATGATAATTAATACAAAAGAGTTTAATTAAAATTATTTATTATTTTGCACAAAATTTAATGCATCAGGTTCTCAAAATGTCCACCTTGTTGTTGTAGGCACATAGCTGCGCGAATTACAATTTGGTGTGTCGCTCTTCTTATCATTTCGGGATCATTACGAATATCATTTGCACAGTTTATTATGCGGTCACGCAAGTCCGCCTCATTGTTGATGGGGGTACTGTAGACGCGTTGCCCATAGGAAGTAATCAAGGGGCGTTAAATCAGGTGAACGCGCAGGCCACCCTGCAGGTCCTTGCCGGCCGATCCATTTATTACGATAGTTTTCGTTTAAAAAAGGTTTTTACATTTGTAGCGTAATGGGCAGGGCATCCGTCCATCTGCAGAAACATCCTTCGACGCAAAGCTAGTGGTACATCCTCCAATAGCTGAGGTAACTCATTTGTCAATAGACTTAAAAATCTTTCAGCGGTCAAAGTTCTCGGTAATATGACTGGCCCAATCAACATGTCATCCATAAGTCCAGCCCAAACATTTATTGAAAACTTTACCTGAAAAGTTGGGGACCGTTTTAGTTTCGGGTTTTCACCTGCACGACACCATCTGTATAAATTTCGACAGTCAGTAATACCGTCTCTAGTGAATGTCGCTTCGTCCATCCATAGTACAGTCCTCGGAAAGTTTGAATTTGCTCTTGTTTTTTTTTTTAATCCAAGTGGACATCACTCACTTAGGACGCCAGTCTACGTCTTCATTTAGATGTTGCACCCTTTGGTAGTGGTAAGGATGCAATCCTTCTTTCTTTACAATGCGCCACGCTGATTTTTGGGATATTCCGTGACGAAGAGCCAGGCGTCTGGCACTTACAGATGGATCAGCAAACAAATCACTCAGTACTGCTTGTTCAATATTCACATCAATAATTACTTGAGGCGGCTCGCGACGATCCCTACTTAATCCAAGGCCAGTGATCGACAGTCTTCTATGAACTTCCTGGAAGTTGCAGGCAGATGGCACTGGTTGCCTGTTAGGAAAAGCAGCTATGTAAGCTGCGCGTGTAGCTCTGGCACTTCCTCTTCTCACTCCGTAGTAAAAATGAATGTCCACAATGTGTACCGGGGAGAATTCACTTAAACGCGGCATCATGTAGCAGCAAACGAAAGTTACGAAACTCAGGTAGCAGCGAACGAAAGTAACGAAACACAAGTAGTAGTAGCGAATAATTCGGAACGACTGCCTGTGTTTTCAATAGAGGGTAGTTTTTTACCCCAATTTTAATTTTATGAGGTGAATCTTAGTCCGGAATATATTTTCGATGATTTTATTGAAAAAAACTAAAACCTTGTGGCACAACAATTATTTTGTACTAGAAACATTTCTTGATTAATTTAAGTGAAATTGATAAAGGAGGCATAATTGTAAAGTTAACATTTTCGGAATTAAATCAAATAAAAAAAATAACACTGTTGATGATAATGACAACTTGTGGAAGATAATGATTTTATGATGAGTAAAAATGACGACTGTTACGAGTAATGATTTTGTGTTAAATCTAATTTTTAAAGTTACAAAAAGAATGAAATAAAACAACTCAATTAAAAATCAACTAAATATGTTAATCATACAATCACACAATAACATAATTTTCATATGATTTATCCTTACTGATAATTCTAATAAATGCGAAAGTAACTCTACCTTAACCTTTCACGGCTAAAGGATTAAACCGACAACACACCAATTGTGCAAAAATGTAAATAAATAGTAAAAAGGTATGAAAATATAATATAATACAACTTTTAATACAAAGAAAATGCTCTAACGGAGTATAGATAATTCTATTAGTACTATATGTCGAGTTGGTGATCGCGCAATGGTGTCGATCGTTACACGAGTTCGGTTCATGTTATTGTTTTAATTCATCGGAAAAAAAGTAAATAAATAGTAAAAAGGTATGAAAAAAATAATATGAATCTAATAAAACTTTTAGAACAAAGAAAATGCCCGAACGGAGTATAGATTAATAATCCGGGTTGTCACTATGCTCGATAGATGGCGTTGGGATCGAAATAGATCGCGCTATGGTTTCGTTACACGCATTTGGCTGGGTGTCGGCCGAGCGCTTCGGTACTGTCGTGGAATTGTGGATTGATCGTTTCGTAAATTTAAAATTGGCTCCGTTCTATTAGTAGATTAAAAGGTTTATTTGTCGGGTTGTCTGGTTGCTGTCAAATGTAAGTTTAGTTTGATCTCGATTATTAGTAGATACTAAATTTGTATGTCTAAATTAGTTTTAATTTTTAAATTAATTAAATCGTTCCTGGTAAATTATTTAGTTTTAAGCTTGGTTATTAAGAGAATAGGTTGTAATATAATTTCCTTTTCTTTTTAAATTGTTGTCAAGTTCCTAATTCGTATTTTGTTTTTTAATTATTTTGTTTTCAGTTAGTTTTCAATTTAAGTTCGGAAATATTGTAATATTTCTTTAGTAAGTTCTTCTTAAACTACTTTTTTCAATGACGAGAAAACGCAAGTCCAATTTAGCGCGTAGTTCCAGCGGAGCTCGAGCTAAAAGAGTTGCAAGAAGTCAAGAGTCTCAAGAACAGACTCAAGCCCGTTTAACTTTAGACGCCGAGCGTCACGCTGCTCAAAGAGCTGCTGAGACTGAAGAGGTGAGGCAGGAGCGACGGCTCTTAGACGCTGAGCGTCACGCTACTCAAAGAGCTGCTGAAACCAAAGAGATGGCTCGGGAGCGCCGGCTGTTAGACACCGAACGTCACGCTGCTTAAAGAGTTGCTGAGACAGAGGAGACGAGGCAGAAGCGACGGCTCTTAGATGCCGGCCGTCATGCAACTCAAAGAGCTGCTGAGACCGCTGACATGACTCGGGAACGCCGGCTGTTAGACACCGAACGTCACGCTGCTCAAAGAGCTGCTGAGACAGAGGAGACGAGGCAGGAGCGACGGCTCTTAGATGCCGGCCGTCATGCAACTCAAAGAGCTGCTGAGACCGCTGACATGACTCGGGAACGCCGGCTGTTAGACACCGAACGTCACGCTGCTCAAAGAGCTGCTGAGACTGAGGAGGTGAGGCAGGAGCGACGGCTCTTAGACGCCAGGCGTCATGCAACTCAAAGAGCTTCCGAAACTGTAGATCAAACTCGAGTACGTCGGCTTTTGGATGCTGAACGTCATGCGTCTCTGATTTCTGCAGAGTCACATGAAAAATCTCATAGACGACGTGTTCTATTAGCTGCACGGCAAGCACAAAGAAGAAATATATTTACACGTAATACGTGGGAGGTATTTCATGATGCTGCTTTTGATTACGACCCTTTAATCGATTACATGAACCATCGATTAGTGCTCTTAGGACGGATGGCTAAAAAGTGCACATATTGTATGGCACTAAAATGGAAAGAGGAAACTCCGGGTATGTGCTGTTCTGGAGGTAAAGTTTCACTTCCATCACTCGGTATTCCAGAAGAACCCCTGAAAACATTCCTTTTATGCGATGGTAATGAGTCACGACTCTTTTTGAACAGTATAAGGAAATATAATAGCTGTTTCCAAATGACGTCATTTGGGGTAGATCATGAGGTTGTTATGCCTGGATATAGTACAGTACATTTAAAATACAAGGTCAAGTTTACCATAGGGTTGGGTCTTTACTGCCTACAAACGATCAGCCTAAATTTTTGCAAATTTATTTTATGGGAGACGAAAATAGTGAAGTTAACCGTAGATGCCAGAATATTAATGGAGTTGTAAGGGATACTGTCTTAAAAATCCAGAGAATGTTGTACGAGCATAACAACCTCATTAATACTTTCAAAACAGCATTAGAAAGAATGCCGGGAGAAGAATACAAGTTGATTATGCACCCTGACCGTACACCAACTGGGGAACATGAAAGACGGTACAAAGTACCGCTTATTAATGAAGTAGCAGCTGTAGTCACAGGCGAACAGTTTGCTTCCCGTGACATTATTTTGCATGCCCGTAATGACATTTTAAGTAGGGTACCAGATACACACAAATTTTACGACGCTTTGCAATATCCGTTGATATTCAGCAAGGGGCAAGAGGGGTACCACTTTCAAATACCCCAAGTCAGTCCTGTAACAGGTTTGCCTGTAAAGGGGAATTTACACGGGTAGATTTTCGCCGTGCGGCTAGTCGCTTCATAAATTGCCTCACCAAGCCGCATCGCTAGCCCATTTACACAGGTTACTAAAATCGCATGCGGCTCTGTCATTTCCATCGAAAATGTTGAGCAGAATAGCCGTTTGTGCCGGAATTGAAATAATTAATTATTCAATTATTCAACAATTGCTTAAAGAACAAAGAGAGAAGAAAAAACAAAAGGAAAGAAGAAAACGTAATGTTTGGGTACGTGGATGGATTTCTCGACGTAAGGACTTGGGTGCTTCGGATACTTGAGTGGAGTTTAGAAGATCCTGATTATTTTAAAAAACGATTAAGAATGACTACTGATCAGTTTAATACTTTACTACATAAGGTTACTCCGCTTATACAAAAATGCGATACCAATATGCGAGCAGCACTTTCTCCGAAAATTAAATTAGAAATAACCCTGAAGTTCTTGGCTACCGGTGATAACTATTCAAGTCTTGCAGAGTCATTTAGAGTTCCAGAATGCACAATTTCCTTGTTTTTGAAGGATGTTTTGGATGCTATATACAATGTTTTACAGGAGTTCATAATGGTAAGTGAAACTAGTAATTAATTATTATAAACGATTTATTTATAAATTTTCCATTGGGTTTTCATCTAAGCATGACCTAACAGCTTGAGATAGAATATCGTCGTTCACTGCGTATTGTTGCCCAGTATTTTCTTGTGTTAAACAGCTGGCAAAATAGTCTTCTTCATAATCGAGGTGCCTTATAGAAGTGGAAGCTTCGGGAGTCGAAGTTTCACGCTGGTGAAAAGCTTGGTTTCCGGAAGTAGTAGCTTCGGCTTCTGGAGTCGAAGTATAGCGTGTATACTTCTGAGAGTGAACTCGTAGGTCTAGCAATTGGAAAATGTTGTGTATTTAAGGATTTCAGTCTTTCTTGTGACAAATAATTATTGATGAAATTTTGACAAACAATAGCATTTCTTAATGGCAAACTACGTAATTGGCTTGCCACATGTACTCCGAATGTATCAAATTCATCTTGACGGATAGTTTGAGCCAAAGTTTCTAATCTATTGACTGCTTGTAAAACAGGTGGGTCCATTTTAGGTGCGTCCCTTAGAGCACTCCCCCGCCTTTTTCTTTGGAGACAATTTTTTTTTCTTTTGTAAGGGCGCAATATTAGATTCTTGTTCCAATTCATCAAAATATGAAGACGCGTCGCTGTTTGTGTTCACCGCTGAATCTTTTCCCTGTAACCATACACTAATACAAGTTTATTTCTTTTAGGTGCCATCCACCACAGATCAATGGAAGAAAATACAAAAGGATTTTTAGATCGCTGGCAATTTCCTTTTTGCTGTGGCTATTGACGGAAACACGTATTAATCGAAAATCCACCGCACGGAGCATCAGACTATTATAATTACAAAGGCACTTATAAGTGTGGTGTTGTTTGCTATAGTGGATGCACATTACCGTTTCATATATATAGATTTCGGGACTAATGGACGCATGAATGATTCACATATTTGGAAAAAACAAAGTTCTATAGTGCTCTTGAAAGAAATAATTTAGAACTACCTAATAAGGCAGTTTTCGTTGGTGATGATGCTTTCCCTTTGGCAACCTATTTAATGAAACCGTATTCAAGACATGAAGGGTTTGGAACACAAACAAAAAATCTTTAATTACAGACTTATCAAGAGCACGCCGAATCGTAGAGAATGCCTTTGGCATAATGGCTTCACGATTCAGAGTATACAGAAAACCTATATCTGTTTCATTGGATAAAACTGATTCTATTATTAAAGCGACCTGTGCGCTGCATAACTGGCTTCGGACTAATCTCATATACATGAATACTCCCGAATTAGTAGACGGAGAAGACTTCAGTTCAGGGACAATCAGAAACGGAAGTTGGAGAAGCATTCCTACGGCAGGAGTAGACGAATTAATGACACCGCTATCTTCTAACAACTATTCACGAAATGCAAAAGATCTGCGCGATAGATATGCTGACTATTTTGTTGGACCAGGAAAAGTTTCATGGCAAGATAGAATGATTGCGTAAATAATGTATGTTTATTTAAGTTCTGTGATTTGAAAGTGTTTTTTTTGTGGGGTTTTTTTAAGTGTTTATTTTTGTCAAACGTGGGACTTGTCCTTGTTTTGATTGTGTATTTTAAAAACAACGCCCATAAATAATTTACCTATTATAATTTATAATATGCGAACAGAATAAACTATTTAATAAATAATAATAAAAGACTTACCATGTTATCTTTACTGTTTCTTCCTTCTATCACTGGCTTTAAAAGCGGTCAGCTACAGAAAACCAAATTAATTGAGGGTCTGTATACATCATCCTTTCCCGCGCCACTCTTCTTTGACTTTGCTACCTTACTGGCCTCTCTATTATACGTGGTTCGTATATTTTTTATCTTCAATTTAAGCTCTTCAACTGTTATGGACAAACGCATTTCTTGAATAATAGATTTAAGAGCAGCTAAACGTACATTATTGTTCCTGTAATCTTGTTCTCTTGGGTTCCATAAGCATGGATGCATTTCATAGCATTCCAAAAACTGTATGGTGTTATTTTTATTCATGGTTGTTACGATACATGTACACAGAAACGCTGTAGTAAATAAATACACGTGCGTGCGCGAAACACCTTCATGCGGCGGGCGATCGCCTGCAACTGATCGTTTACCACGGTCGATTTTAGTCACCAGTCGCATGCGGCCGGTTGCAGCGCGGCCAAAGTCGGATGCTACCCAACTTTGGGGCTTGCGGCTTTAGTCACTTGCAACTTAGCCGAATTGCCATTAGATGGTCGATTTACGCCGCGCGGCAAAAATCGTGCGGCTTTAGTCACCCGTGTAAACCCCCCATAAACAACAAAAAAGTCTCATGCATGGATTTTTATGCCTACCATATCATGGTTCGAGAAAAATGATTTTAATATAATATCACGATGTAGACAACTGGCCAATCAGTTTTATGTTGATATGTACAATCGGGGACATCTTCGCCTTATCACCTTCTACCGTCGAGAAACGGTTTTTCGTCGCTTGCGCTCTTTCTAACGCTAGCGACACGCGGCCCACGCCCCCTTATTCTGATTTGTGTTTTAATATAGTAACCTATAATTGCCAGTGTCATTATAAAATTTGACACTGTGCACGAGTAAAACAATATATCGTATGTAATGTTCGTTGTTGTCGTCACTAAATACTACGAATGTTTTGACGACTCACGCATTATGTTTCTCTTATGCACATATTTTCATAAAAATTATGTAAACTATTAATGCTAGAATATTAAGATGATTTTTTTTATTCAATTTTTCAGTATATTTGCAAAATAATAATAATAGAGTAACGAAAAAAGCTAGCTTTACCGACAGTTATGTGTTTACACATAAGTATGTAATTTATCGTTATTCTTACTCGGAAATCAAGGAACTGTTAGGTTTATATGGCTCATGTCTCATAATAAGTTCTAGATTTATTTTCCTAAACGTCTGACAGATTTCGACATTTTCTATTATTTCGATGGGTGATTAAAACGAAATTGACGATTTTTTACTTCATCTGTTGAGTGTGTTTTCTAAATCTGTTTTTATAAATGGCTGATCTGCGACCGTAGGTTGTGGGTTTGATTCCCACCTAGGACAATCTTTTTTTGATGAGCACAATCATTTGTTCTGTGCCTGGGTGTATTTTATCAGTAAAATGTATTAGAAATATATAATAATATGAGGATATTTATCAGTTTTCTGGTAACCATAAAACAAGCTCTGCTTACTTTGGTATTAGATTGCTGTGTGTAAGTTGTCACAGGATATTATCATTATGTTATAGTATTATTATAGATACTATGTCTTTCTTTTATTTATGTAATTTGTTGCATAATGTTATGTTTAGATGTAATTTGGGTTGAGAAAATATGAATTATTATTAAAAGCTAGTCGGGATTTTTATGTTTTTTATATTATGTTTACTTTATAGTAAAATTGCATCAATACCTACCTTTAAATGTTATTATTAGTTGCTTTGTTTAAGTTAATTTATGTAGGATGCATAATGCATTTTACTACTACTAAAATACTAATTATGATGTAAACTTAAATGTCTAAATAGTATTTTAATACTATTTACTTACTAAAATCACCGTTTATACTACAGTTTAGAGTTTTTAAGCTCAATAAACCCAGTATCTGAACCTTACCACCTTTCCCTGTGTGTAGCAGGAATTCTTTTCAATGGAGTCTGGAGTGTAAATTTTAGTTGTGCCTTTAATTGTGATAGCAATATTTTATAAGTATGCGTCTACACCTAGGACACTTGTAACAAGGAGGTGCAACAAGGAGACGATGCTGGTCGGTCAACGACTGGCTCCATGAACTTCAGCATGTTTTTTTAGAAGTAAGGAATAAACAAAATAAAACAAATTAGATACTTCAAAATATATTTTTATTTATAAGATTATTAAAATAGAAACATAATGAGAGCTACCGTTATTACGCTCACGTGTTGATGCCTCTAGCATAGTTCAGAAAATAACAAAAATAACTTATAATTAAAGATTCACCGCGCTTGTCGCGTTGTGTTGTTTTTTACAGTCGGTTCTGAGTTTCGAAGTTCTCGTACTAGACAATAACTCGGTTTAACTGATAAGTTGTATTTACTATGATGTTATGTTAGTAAGATGTAGGATATATTGTGGAAATAATATTTAAAGAAATAATTTAACAATTATTTGGTAGATAACTCATTTTGATTAAAGTAAAACTGAATAATAACCGGTATTTAATTAATTGGTAAATCTCGATCTTTCATCTTTCATAAAAAACCTTGAATGAGTAGTTCTAACAATACAATGGCAATCTTGGCGGTGCAATTAGCAACCACCTAAGCATCTAATGAAGCTTACAGTCAATTACAAGTAGGGATATTATATCTATCTTATTAAAATTAAGTTTATAAGAAATAAAAAAAAACTTGTGAGGTGTCAAGGGACACCCGGATGGAACGAAGTTACTTTCGATTAATTAGTGAAGTAATTATAATTTATATTTTTTTTTTAAGTTATAATAAATAAAACAAAAAATTAACAAATATAATGTAACATAAACTTAATCAGTAGGCTCAATTTTAGTAATGGTATGAAATAATGCCCTTGAAAAAGCAAATTCAAGAAACAGATCACGGCACACGCTTCACAAATACACAACCACCACGGGTAGACTTAAAAGTCGAAAGAGCTTCATCCGCTGTACTCAAGCTATTCAAGACCTACCACCTGAGGCAAGAATTAAAATATGGGAAGAACACTATGCTCCACCACATGACTTCCTGCAACCTAAGGAGTACTTACCATCTGCAGTGGCCTGTCTGGAAAGCGCTCAATCGACTGCGAACCCAGGTAGGCCGCTGTAAACACAACCTCGCAAAATGGGGAATTATCGACCCCCCTTCATACTGCATGCGAATGTGGAGCTCCCAACCAAACCATGCCCCATTTACTAAATTGCCCAAAGTGTCCGTACACCTGCACTCTGGATGACTTAAGGCAGGGCTAACGATGCTGCCATTAATGTCGCAACTTTCTGGGCCAATATACTATAATTTTAAAAATCTACCATCGACACGAAAAGAAGAAGAAGAAGTAATGGTATTATAACTGATATTATAACTGAAGTAGGAACAATGTTTGGGATTCTATTTTATTTAAATGTCTTGAAAAATCTGGGATCAATGGTAGTATTATATTTGTTGTTGATTCTGCTGTATTTAATTAATAATAAATTTTATTTAGTAAATAATAAATTTAATTAAATTGATATTAATAATTTTATTAGGGTTTTTTTTTGAATTTTTTTTTATTTAAAATTATTAATTAAATTTAATTATAATTAATTAAATTAAATAATTATTTCATATTAATTAAATTATTATTAATTAAATTAGATAGATAATATTATAATTAATTAAATTAGATGAATAATTTTATAATTAATTAAATTTGAAAAACTGTCTAGAACTATAAAGATTATAATTATAAGAATGACTGAAAAAACGTATTCGTGTTTAACGTATTGCTTGTAAGTATAAACACATACACAAAAAAAAAAAACCGCCGTTATCTGGCGGCTCCTTTCGCCCCTCGGTGATCGACGCATAGTTTTTTGACAACGCGGTAACCGCGGTATAGCTTGTTCGTAAATCACAGGTTTCAAGAAAAAATACAATTACATAATTAAGGACGGTCCTTTATCCAGTCAATAAATATTATTTATTAGGCTTACGTCAAATAAACAAATTCTTATAACAATAAAAAAATAACTAGTAGTAATAGTAGGTAGCTATTTTACTGAATCCATAATATTTATTTAAATTATTTTTAATTTATGTTTAACAGGAGTTTTTTCAAAAAACTAAAGGGGAAGTCGGGCATGCATTTTCTAACTGCCGGGCCAAAAGACGGTTTTAATCGAATAAAAAAACATACCTTGTATCAACTAGATATTCTACTTCAATGGTTTGACAACCAAAATAATACTTATGATTTTAGTGTCGGTCTAACTATCCGAAAAAAACAAACAAAAGGTATATTTCTATTCTTTTCTAACGCATGGCTTGCGCGCAGGATAGAGAGAGTTGCATTTTGTGCATTACATTAACAGTTCTTGAGTACACTTTAACGATAACAATAAGCTGTCGCGAGCAAAACTGAACTGTTTGACAATGAGTTTAAGGTTCATAATAAGATGTTACTGTTTTTTTATTGTTTCTCATAGAGTTTTTGTAGCTTTTATTCTACACCCGGTGTCCGTTTAGTG
This sequence comes from Autographa gamma, assembly GCA_905146925.1. NCBI lineage: Eukaryota > Metazoa > Arthropoda > Insecta > Lepidoptera > Noctuidae > Autographa > Autographa gamma. The sequence goes on along the minus strand of CAJHUD010000051.1, from coordinate 6,084 downwards.
TGTTAATGTTAAAATACTATAGTAGGTATATGTATAATAATAGTATATATTATATTAACAATGCCAACCAATTTTCCAATGGCTCGCATTATACTCATATTTATATCTTTAGAGGTTAATAAGAAGATTATCGGTGGAACTTATAACACTACTTTAAACCGTCCGGGGCTGAAAATATACCACGAATGACTTTTTTAAACATAAAACTGCTAAGAATTATGCTACTATTATATTAAATATCCTCATCAGAACCAACGTCCCAATTTAATGATAGAAAGTTAAATTAATTGTTACAAGAAAGTTTTAAAAACATCTAGCAAACAAGTAAAAGGGTCGGAGTCGAGGGAGGTTGGAGTAAAAGGGTCGCCTTCTTAGGTTCTCAGCCTCCGCTATCAGTCTTCTTCGTAGATGACAAAGTAACCATTTCGTCGCTTCCCGCGGGCAGTTATTTAGCTCTTCCATCCTCTTACTATCGTCTTATCCACAGCCTTACTGGTAAGAGCGCTGCAAACAAAATGTTTAAACAATTAATCCATATGTAATAAAATTCTAGTAAGTTTACAAAAACAACCGAAGACTGTAATCACAAATAGATTTCGAAGAATCAGACAAGTTGGGTTCGAACTCGAGACTGAAGTTATAACGGGTAATATCTAACCTACTAGACTATCGCTACTCTCTGCTAATTTGGTCATCTATGTATTACCTACATCGCACTTCCGTGGTCTAATGCCCGTTTTCACCAGTAACACCTAAACTGTCACCTAAGTAAGGCTTCCTTATTTTAAGAATCCCCTAAAATTCATTCCCTAACTCAAATTCTGTTTCACCACGCTAAAGGGCTCCCTAAGTAAGAGTTCCTTAGTTAGGTGACGTTTAGTGCGGAGGAAGTATGTAAACGTTTATCGATAAATTATTCGAGTTAACGATTTTATTAATATTTCGCTGAAAATAACAAGTAAATCACCTAAATAACGGTATTAAGTCCAGTTTATATCAAAATGGAAGGGTCTACACTTGTAAATATTAGATAACTAACAACAAAGTATAAATGATGACTCGCAAACTAACCAAAAGTATACGCATCCTTTTTGGTTAGTTTGCGAGGTCGTCCTTCTAAAAAATAAGTTGTCACCAGACGTCACCTCTAAGTTTTAGGGGCCGTCAATCCATCCCCTAAATTATAAGGACTCCCTAATGCTTTGTGTCACTTAGACGTTGGTGAAAAGAAAACTTGCATTAGGTGTCTCTTAAATTGGCTTAGGAGATACTTAAATTTTAGGTGTCACTGGTGAAAACGGGCATAAATCACCTACACGATTCTCTCTCAAAAATTAGAACGATTATATTTTTAATCTGCTCCAATAAAAAAATGTTTATTAGCGCGAGCTTGTTTATTAATACATTTTGCGGTGGCTACCAGTGGCTAACTTTGATGAAAATACTTGACCTAACCAAAAACAAACAAAAATAATTTTTTTTCAATCCAGTATTTATGATTTATTTGAAATCATTTGGTCATAATAACTAACATGCGCTTTGCGAAAACAAGTACCCGAAAGCTCTGGTTTATGACTCTTTTGTTAAAAGTGAGCCGACTAGTTTTTTATCTATAGCAGTGGAATTTCTATTGTTATAGCTCCGGCCAAACCGGGCCGACTTTGCTACTTATTGTTTCATTTTTTTAAATTAAAATTAACACGTTTATTTAATTACTCTTTTAAAGGTAGATCTGTTATTATACATAACCGTAAAAATAAAATGTTATTGAAAAAAAAAACACCTAACAAAACACTATTATAAAAGATTATTATTTAAAAAATGTGTATACCCTAAACAAGAATATAGCCGAACTATTTAACTATAACTTTTTCTATTAGCATATCACTCGTTTGGTATGGTTACATAAATCCCAACAAAAGTATGAATGAAAATGCACTGATTTACTTCATACAGAGCGTAAATGAAGCTTTAGTTCCTTTTAAAAGTATGTGTGACGTGTAATTATAAGGAAGTTTGAATAAAAAAAAACTAGAATTGGCCACAAAGACTCACTTTAAAATAATACACGCTTAATAGTTAAGATGTTAAAACATGAGACTAGTGTCAGATGACTCACGCAATCAATTATAATTATCAATTCTAAAAACATCCCTACTTAGCAGCACAACAGGCATTTTACACATTTGTGTTAAACACATTATTAAAATGTCACCCGTGAACAACACTGAATAAATCTGTTTTCATGTTTAGTGCAATAATAATTACTATCTAAAACAATTTTGACCGACTAGAATTAAGTGTTATGTAGTTCACGTTAATCTTTTTCTTTCTATCCCACTACTTTGCAGACTCTTTATCTATCTGGTTTTAGGCTGACTTATAAACACATAATGCTTAAAATATAATTAAAATGTTAATACTTACAAATATTCTCAGGTCATCCGCATTTGACTAATAAATTTGTTCGCTCTTCGATCGTCAATTTTAGATATCACACAAACAAAATAAAGTCCGGTATACACGCGCGAGTATTCGTAAACAGTAGTCAATGTCACGGAGAAAACAGCGACGTCAACAATGAACAAACAGTGAGATGCGACTGACGTCCACAAAAATAGTCAAAGCATATATTTCCATCTCGTTTTTGCAATGTCCTAATTGGTCAACGTCCCAGGAGGGGAGCTTCCGTGCCAGTTGCCTGCGTCGAACGTCAAACGAAATCTTCTAAAAAGTGATAAGGCTTCGTTGTCCCCGATTGTATGTAAAAGTTGAAAGCGAACGATTACGATACATATCATTAAACCAAAACAAATTGAGAGCGGAGAACTATGTCCATCTTCAAGATGCTGTGGCAAATGATGGTAATGTATAACCCTAACGATTTAGGTAAATTGGTAATTTTGCCATAATCTTTTGTAAATAGCCCCCGATATTTACACGCTTATACACCAGGACGCATTCGCTTACGTACGTACATATGGTCGCCCGATTTGTTCGTGACTTTTACATGCAACCCAAGCTTGACTGAAATAGTTGAAGAGTTGCTGCCGGGAGAGAGGGCAATCGATAGACTTGATATTGTTGCAAGAGTTTTTCGATTAAAAGTTAAAAAGCTTATGGAAGTTGTCAATAAAGGAAATGTGTTCGGTGAAGTACTATGCCTTTATGTACTCGATAGAGTGGGCAAAAAACGCGGGCTTCCTCACGTGCATATCTTTAACCTGGCTGAAGGACAAGCTGAGACCCGATCGAAATAGATAATGTTATTAGAGCGGAAATACAGGATCCAAGTAGTGACCAGGCACTTTCATGAAATTATTATTAAAAATATGATTCATGGTCCTTGCGGTTCTGACAATCCTCAAAGCCCCTGCATAAAAAATGGAAAAATGCTCTAAAAAATATCCTCGCGCGCTTATTAAAGAAACTGTTCATAATGACAATGGATATCCGCTGTATCGTAGAAGAGCAGGAGATGGGGGACAAACGGCGTCTGTAAAGATTCGAAATGTTTATGTTACTATTGATAATAGTTGGGTAGTTCCTTTTTCGCCCGTATTGTCAAAATGTTTAACGCCCATATTAACGTAGAGGCTTGCAGCTCAGTGCGCGCTATCAAATATATATGTAAATACATAAACAAAGGTAGCGACCAAGCTATTTTTAATTTTAAAAACACCGATGCTGCTAATTCCATAAATGAAGTCCAAACGTATCAGTCTGGTCGTTATGTAGCAGCAATGAAGCCGTATGGCGGCTTTTATCCTTCCCGTTACACGAAAGGCACCCGACAGTCACACACCTGACTGTACACTTGGAACATGGTGAACGTGTCTATTTTACTGCAAACAATTTCCAAGAGAGATTAACCTCTGCTCCAAAAACAACACTCACCGCTTTTTTTGAGCTCTGCACAAGAGATGAATTTGCAAGGACGCTCCTCTGTGTTGATTTACCAAGATATTATACACTTGGAACGCAACAAGGAGGGAATGGAAACGACGAATCCAAGGAGTACCGGTTCAGAATTGGCCTGGTGTCAAATCTGGAGATGCCTTAGGCCGAGTTTACACGGTCCACGTTACTAATGTGGAGTGTTTTTGTCTGAGAATACTGTTACACCCACGTGCGGGGGCCAACTTCTTTTGCAGATCTCAAAAAGCTAAATGATCAAGAATTCTCGACATTTAGAGAGGCATGTGAGGCAAGAGTACTATTAGAGAACGATAATCATTGGGATCTAACTCTAGAAGAGGCCGCACAATGCAAATCTGCGCCACAGGTGAGCAGAGCTTTTTGCTATATTAATAGCAACGTGTGGACTCTCAAACCCTGAATATCTGTGGGGTAAATATAAAAATGATATGGCGGACGACATTTTACGCAGATATCAAGAAGAGGACCCAAATATTTCGTATAATGATGTAATTTACAATGACGCTCTGACCAAGGTTGAGGACCAAGTGATAACTATCACTGGTAAATATTTGTCCGACTTTGGTATGAGCAGACCACAAAGAATTGGGGAAGTCAGTAATGATTTAATGCGAGAGCCTAAATTATGATCCAGTTTTGTTACAGCAACAAATAACAGAGGGGCCCTCCTCTTTTAAATTCAGAACAGAGATTAGTCTTTGAGACAATCATCAACAAAGTTGCCAGTGGTGAAGGTGGTTTGTTGTTTTTGGATGCTCCAGGAGGTACGGCAAAACCTTTCTCTAAACTTATTATTAGCTGAAATCCGGAAAGATAAAGGAGTCGCTGTGCAGTAGCTTCATCCGAAATAGCTGCTACGCTGCTTAGTGGAGGACGAACGGCCCACTCAGCTTCTGAAATTGCCACTAAATTTAGCTCAGAAATGGCCAGTTTGTAACATAAGTAAAAGTAGTGAGCGTGGAAGGAATGTTGCAACGATGTAAACTGCTGGTTTTGGGGATGACTGTACGATGTCCCATAAAAGAGCAATCGAAGCACTTCATCGCACCGATGAAAGACATTAAAAACAATCAAGGTATTATAGGAGGAATGGTGGTTCTATTAGCCGGTGACTTCCGGCGGACCCTGCCGGTTATAGCAAGGGGCACACCGCAGATGAAATCAATGCCTGTTTAAAAGCATCTGTGTTATGACACATGTGAAAAAAAATTCACTGTCGACGAATATGCGAGTATTACTCCATAATGATTGGTCAAGCCGGGCAGTATGCTGCTGCTCTTCTGAAGATTGCGAAGATCGTATGCCTACTGATTCCGGGAGTATGATCACGCTGAGCAGCGAATTATGCCAAATTGTGGATAGCACATACAATTTAAAAATAGTGTCTATCCGGATTTACGCGCTAATATCGAAAAGCGGGAATGGTTATGCGAAAGGGCGATATTGGCGCCAACAAATGAAATAGTAGGCCGGATAAATGACCAAATTATGTCTGACTTAGAGGGAGATGTCATCGAGTATCTATCAGTAGATAACGTCGTGGATACCGAGCAAGTGACATCTTACCCCAACAGAGTTTCTCAAGTTGAGGCTGAAAGTTGGAGTTTCTGTGATGCTTATGAGAAACCTAGATCCACCAAGGCTATGTAACGGCACACGGTTACAAGTAACCTATTTAGGACGGAATGTCATTAAAGCCGTTATTATGACTGCGAATGGCAAAAGGCGAAACTGTAATTATTCCCCGCATTCCATCATTCCAACTGATTTGCCATTCCAATTCAAAAGAGTTCAGGTTCCGCTGAAAACTGCGTTTGCAATGACCACAAATAAAGCCCAAGGGCAAAAGCTTAAAGTTGCGGGGGTACATCTTGAAAAAGACTGTTTCTCCCATGGACAACTCTACGTTGCGTGCTCAAGAGTGTCAAAACCACAAGACCTATATATTTTTGCAAAGGATGGCAAAACTAAAAACGTGGTATACAGAAATGTCTTCGTGTAAGAAACTTAATAATACTACTTTTTACGGATTTTTTCGCGGTTTATATTAAGATTTTAAGTCCCGACGTTTCGACACCTTTGCAGGATCATGGTCACGGGTAGACTGAGGTGGTGTTCGTCTTGACGGTTGTTGTTGCTCGTTCT